>JARUHE010328857.1:0-11010 GCA_031471125.1 Archaeomysis grebnitzkii | reverse complement strand
GGGGGTAAATGTATGTATGTGTGTATGTTTGTGTGTGTGGGTGTGAGTGTGCGTGTGCGTATTTATGTGTGTGTGTATGTGTGCGTAGGTATGTGTATATATGTGTCTGTGAGTATGCGTGTGCGTATATATATGTGCGTGTGGGTATGTGTCTGCGTGTGTCGTTGTGTGTGTGTGTGTGTGTATGTATGTGTGTGTATGTGTATGTATGTGTGTTTTTTGTGCGAGCGTGCGTGTGCTTATGTATCTGTAACAAGTTCACTCTGTGCTTACACATGTTTTTTTAATCAACCTCACATAATTTAATAAACCTGCTGTTGAGAAAAATGAGTCACTTTATCAAAGAAAAAGATTAACCTAACCTTAAAGTCCAACTTATTTTTCAACGCTTTTGTATCTTCTGTTTTAGACAATGAAAAATTTATTCCATTTACTAAAAGAAAATAGGAAGACTAAGTCCATCCAGTATCATATATCGGCAAATTTTTTGTTCATTTATTTAGTTTTTCGTTGTTTTCAGAATTTATTTTTATTTTTTATTGATATTACAATTTTTAAAAAGTTTTCCAAAGCTGCATAAATCACACACACACACACACACACACACACACACACACATATATATATATATATATATATATATATATGTGTGTGTTTGTGTGCGTGCATGTGGGTGTATGTGAGTGTTTGTGTGTGGATGGGTGTGTGTTGTGTGTATTATAAACAGAGTGCATGGCGCACAACAATGAATGTTTCTCTGAACAAAAAAGAAACTGAAATTAAATTTCTAAACACAATAACTACAAAATATATAACTTTTGTAAGTACATTAATTGTTTAAAATTGTGTGGTAAACGTTTAAACACCAACAATTACTGAATCGTAAACATATATAAAAGTAATATTAAAAACAAAATATTAATACATTAACACTCCTGAAAAATAAACCAAAATGTTTCTACGTTTTAGGAAGAATCTCCGTTTAAGGCAAACCTATTTAACACTGTTACCCTTTGTGTCACGTTTTCTTTGTATACATAAAAATGATGTGGACGTTTTAGGATTTATCCGATTCATGATTTTACGTTTTAGGAACTTTCTAAGTTTTATTAGTCTACGTTTCAGGGGTTTTACTGTAAATAAATAATAAATAATAAACAAATTCAAAATAACGTTATAAAAAGTAACAAAAAAATAAACCTTTGAATTTTAAATTAATGAATGTTCGGCAAGGCAAAAGTTGGCAAAATCATGCACAAATGTACAAGATGTAATTAAAAAATATACTTTTCAGAAATCGATTATACTGTAGAATTATTGGAGATTCAACAATTAAATGAATATATTTATGAAACATAAACTATAGACACACTGAGGGAAACAAATCAATATCGTGTCCTTTGTAAAATTTGTGAAAAATAATAGTTCATCATTTCTTTCATTTAAATAAACATTATTTTACAATAAAAAAAACAAAAGTTTTAATTCAAACTTTGATTTTTATTTGTAATGAATAAACTAAGCGCAAGCAAACACACTTTAAAACAATTGTTATTTTACTCCAAGTGAACATTCCTGTAAAATTTTAAATAAAAAAATATATTTATTAAATTTAAGAAAAAACATAAAAATAATATTGTTTCGAAAAATGTAAAATGTTTGTAAAATGTATTCTTGTTAAGGGTTGCTTAGAACTACTAGTTATTTCTTTCAGTTTAAGTTAACATTATTTTGAAATCAAAAGTAAAACACTTATAACCAAACTTTAATTTTGGTTAAGTCAGTAAAACATACTTACAAGAGTTCTTATTTAAAAAAATATAAATTATTAAAGTTTATTTACTGAATTAAATATTCCTGTAAAATGAAAAACAAAAAGTTGATATCTTAAATTTTTCAAAAAACATATAAAAATATAATATTTAACTCTGTTAAAGTTTGTTCAGAATTAATAGTTCCTCCTTTCATTTTAAGTAAACCTTGTTTAAAAAATAAAAAGTTCTTAGAACAATTTTGATTTTGGTTAACTCTAAAATCATACTTTGAACAACGGCCATTATTTCAAAAATTCAAGTTTATGGAAAAGTATGTTTACTCGAAGTAAACATTTCTGTAAAATAAAAAATAAAAAGTTGATATTTCAACTATAATAAGAAACACTGGAAAACTATATATAGATATTTGTATAATTTGTTCTTAGGGAAAGTTGTTTAGACTTATTAGTTCTTCCTTTCATGCTAAGTAAACATTGTTTTGAAATATAAAGTAAAAAAGTAAAAATCAATTTTTGATTTTGGGGTAACCCAGTAAAAAACATATTTCCAATAACAGTTATAATTTCAACAAAATAAATTAGTTTAAAAGTTGTTTTTAGTATAAGATGTTGAAAATATACAGTTCTTAATTTTATTCAAAGTAAATATTTCTTCTAAATGAAAAATAAAAAAGTTGATTTATCAAATTAAAAAAAAACACCTAAAAGGTTATTATTTAAAAAATATAAATTTGTGTCAAGAGTTTTAATTAAATTTTGATTTTGGTTAACCATGTAAAAAACATACCTCTAACAACAACTATTATTTGAAACAATAATATAAGTTTATATGAAAAGTGTAGTGTTTAAAAGTTTTTGAAAATGTATAGTTCTTCATTTTATTCTAAATAAACATACATGGAAAATTAAAAACAGTTTTTTTTTTAAATATCTAAAGAAGATATTGCTTAATAAACTATATATTTTAGAAATGATAACCTTAATGAAAAGTAATTATAAATTATTCTATACAAGCATTGCTTTAAAATCAACAACAAAAAACTTGGTCCGAGCGACAGAAACAACGACAATGCCATGTACGATAAAATGTTATAGAGCTTTCGTTTTATTTTGTTCACAAGCTCGATACTAAATTTTAAGGTGTTTCACTATTCTCAGAAAATGTTTAAAGGAACAACATAATTAAAGCTATTCAAGGTTGTTTTGATTTGAAATATAAACAAAGATTTGGAATTTGTTTGGCAAATATTATAATAACCTCTGATTTGCGATGGGTCAAACTTACTTGTTCTGTATGACCTTTCTGCATGTTGTGCTACTCTGCTCTGAGGAAAATGCTTGGTCCCGCCAACATAAAATGCTTTCTCATGAGCCGCAACAAAATGTATATACCACAGAGGTTTCACAACATGCTGGAGATTTTTTTATGAGCAGAATAAATTAATTTGAAGCTATTTACCAAAATATTTTTTGGATTATCGGTATGTATAGTAAAATATTTGAAATCAAATTGAACAGTGCTTTCTTGAGCTGTCATTAATTTTGGTTATTTATTTTATTTTAGGACTGCTCGGGCATTGCAGATAATGACATTGCTGATAAGCAGCAGGGTTAAGAAATGCTAACATTTAAATGTAAGTTTTATTTTTTAATGTTGTAGTAATAAAGAATAATATATAGCATTCAACAACGATAGATAACACATCTTTATAATGTAATAAGTTTTAATTTTTATTAAAGATAATTCATTAAGTTGTGAAAGTATTCTTAAATTGAAGTGTAAGCGTTTTGCTACTGGTTGTTAACGTTGTATGTAGTTACATACTGTATTTAATTTATTGTTCGGGTTGTTTTATTATGGGTATATTTCTCAGTCCGGTAATGATATACTTACACTGACTATAAGAAAGATGTTGCCACTTTTTTCGCTACAGACACAACTATGAAAGGAGTTCCGAATAACTTGGATGCCAGATGATTGGCATTGCGGATAAATTGCATTACGGAAACGAGGTCTTCTACTGTAAAAGCATTTATGATTTAAACGTATTCTATCATTTCAAGAAATCTCTTACCAACATTTGCTTACGAATCATTGTGAATAGTATTTTTTCAACCATAATTTATTAACGTAACACAAAAAAGATAAATAATAGAGGTTTCACGCCAGAGTTGTGCACGTTAGGCTTAATTAATATAGGCTATTATTTTGACTTCTCATTTTTAACAAGTTAATTAAGCTATAGTTAATTACAAGACTAGTCATAATTTTATTGAACTACATACAAACAAACAAATTATTTTCTCATCAACTACTCAGAATTGGTTGTTAAACATTAAATTGTTCATGAAACTTTGTTTCGCATTTATGCCCGCAAAATTACTAACATTTAATGTTTTATGTTGCTCGAAATGAAAGAAATGAAAGGAATTATGGAAATAATGGAAATATGGCAAATTAATGAACCCTTAGCTGGATTCGAATACTAAGAGGCATACATCTTCTCATACAATAATGGATCTTTTTAACACTAATTTCAAAGTATTTTATTCTTATGACCAATAATTACCGAAAGTAAATTTATTAAAGAGTTTATTGTAAAACAAATGATACAAATAATGTATCTGGCTTATACTTAAAAGTAATACATTAACTAATCTTCTCAACAAAATAAAATAAAAATGATTTTTATATTTATTGTTATAACCAAAGATTAAATCGTGACGAGAAATGCCAAAGCATATGAGTAAGTGTATAGCTTACATTTTTGTATTCATAATATTGCTGCATTAAAAGAGTTGCAAATTAATCTAAAATACAAAAATTAGCGTGTAATCCGATATGTTAATACTAATCGCCTTGATAAAAATTCGTAATGTATATTGAAAGATTAAATTATATTCAATATAAACAAATTAAATACATAAGTGCGTGTGTGTGCATTTGTATAATGAACAGTTTAATATGTAAACAATATTTGATTCAAGACTAACATTTATGTATATAAATCATTGATAGTAGTGGCATCTATTATTATTAACATCATAATACCAGTTGAATGATTTCATTAGTTATCCTAAAAAATATTTTGAAAAAGCAACATTAGTAAAACAAAAAATAATAGCAATGACTATGCCATTCAAGTCTCTTAAATAAATCATATACAATATTTATATCAAAATTTAATCACCAAACATGAATACGATACACATCAAAAAGAAAATAGGCTAATATATAAAACAATAAATGATAATAGGCCTATATAGTTTATGCGTTAAGCGCACCACACACTAAAGTTTAGTTTCTTGTTGCTATTCTTATATTTTTGAAAAATATTACGACATATAAATTATGTTGGTGAGAATGTTCTTTTAATGATAGAATAAAATTAATTTTAAAACATAAATGTTTATAGTTTATTATTAAATCATAATTAAGTAAAAAATAAATTGAAGAAAACTTGTGATATAAATAGTGTCATTCGAATGATACAAAAACCAGCACAAAAAAAACACAACAAAAAACGAAAATAAAACAAAATTGTATTCGCCTTGCTACATAATTTATAACAAATAAGGAGAAGAAATATCTAAAAAAAGGTCTTTGTCAAATTTTATAAGATAATAAAAATATTTGCAATCATGGAGATCATTTAGCAAAATATTTGCTTAATGAGGTGTTGATAGTGAGATATTGATAGCGAGGCTTGGAGAATGAAGTGATGCCATTGGTGTCTTGGGAGTTAAGAAGTGATGTTAATAAGTTGTTAGAAGTGAGATTTTGACATAACAATGTCGACATTGAGGTGGAGTAATAACAATGAAAGTATTCTCTACTACGGTAATAAAAGAGAACCAAACAAAGCTCCAACATGGTGGCAAAAAAACATAAATCGAGTAACCAATTTTTTTCATTGCATCAACCGCCATAAATTCCAATTTTTTCGGGAATGCCAATTCCGACAGAAGAATTGGTGGAATCTTCAATATTTTTATTTGCTGCTCGGAATATGTTTTCACACATCTTTAATTATTTTTATAATTAACTTTTTGGGATTTCTTCACTTTATGTATGTTATGATATTATTGTGATATCAAATGATATGGTATGACATGATAAGGTATGATTTTGCATGTTATGGCATAGTAAGAAATAATATGGTATGGTATGGCAAAATATGGTATAGTATGGTATATTATGATATAGTATGGTGTATTATGGTATATTATGGTATAGTATGGTGTGGTATGGTATGCTATGATATAATATGTTATGATATATTAAAATATGATATAATAATATATGATATAATAATATATGATATGATATGGTATGTTATGGCATGGTATTTTATGTTATGACATGAAATGGTATAGTATGGTATGATATGATATGATATGATATGATATGATATGATATGATATGATATGATATGATATGATATGATATGATATGATATATGATATGGTATGGTATGGCATGGTATAGTATGGTATAGTATGGTATAGTATGGTATGGTATGGTATGATATGACATGGTACGGTATGGTATGGTATGGTATGTTATGAAATGGTATAGTATAGTATGGTATGATATGTTATGACATGGTACGATACCTAGTCAACAGGCCCCATTGTAAAAGCAGGTTAAGTCATATTTTTTGGTGGGGGATTGGTATTTTAGTGGGGGTTGGGGCTAAGCCCATGGTTCAACCAATTGTTCAGCCCAAATAGTAAAGCAATAACCCTTTGACCATGCTAACCCCGTGGAGCTGGGATCAATTGGGAAATCCCCCTGGTTTTATCGTGGTTCAAGAGTGGTGAAACTACCAACTCTATTAAAAAAATGTTAAACTGTTCTTATAAGCATCTATAGAGCACAAAGTACACAATTTACCCTCTAAATCAGTTAAGAAATACTTTTATGTGAAATTTGATGATACTGAGTTAAAAAAAATTTTCAAATTATTAAAAATTCGATTAGGGCTTACACAAATTTACAGGACCCAGCTAATTAATTTTCATTGTTAAAAATACCTTTAAAGTAAAAATGAAATTTTATTTGTTGAAATAATTATATAATTTTAAAACTATATATGGATAAATATTGGACAAAACTATTGACTGTTGACTGACAACAATTGTTAGAGCGCGAATGTGTTTCAGCAAGTCGGTCGGCGTTGTCTTCATCTTCAATAGTTTGTAATTTTTAAATTGAATTTATTATTATTATTTTTGAATATATCTGTATCGTTAACATATTGTTATAGGTTAATTTATTTACATTCCTTATTTTTTTTGATAAATTTAACCAATATCTAAAAAGAAAACTAAAATAAATCCATACAACTGATTTAAACACATTATACATTATTTTCTATATTTCAATTGTTGGCAATTATTTCTAGGCTTGGTCATTGGCGTTCAATTTAATCCGATGCTGCGTCTAGAAAGGTAAAAGTTTGAGTTCTTCATAAAACTAAGGTAATTAAGGTGGTTTTGTAAGCCAAAATATCAAACGTTGTTTTGCTTTAAACGTTTTGGAATAGCACAGGAGGTAGCTTGTATTGAGTTGGAATTGTTTTGTGATTTAAACTGTGAATTGGGGCATTTTGGTACCGAGGTCATTTAAGAATAATACAAGTTATCTCTTGCAAGAGTTAGCTTGTATTAATTTTTAAATGATATAGATTGCCTGTTGTGTTGTTCTAAATTTTTTTTAAGTGAAATGGTTCTTGTTATTTTGGCTTTGCATGGTTGCCTGTTGTTTTGGTTTGCTTGAAGAACTTCAACCTTACCCGTTGCGAGTAACCCTAATTAAATCATGGTTTTTATTGAGCTATGTAAAGCATGCTCTTAGGGTATGGACTCCCATGGAAAACAAATGTTTTAAGTATGGTAAATAATTGGTCTGTCCAACAATGAAAACCCACGTTTTCGGCAACAACCCTCATGCTAGAGCCAATAGGGTTGTGGGGCTACCCCAATGGTTAAGCAAGGTTCATGCTGACTGGGTATGGTATGATATGGTATGGTATGATATGGTATGATATGATATGGTGTGATATGGTATGATATGATATGATATGATATAGTATGATATACTATGTTATGGTATGGTAGGGTATAATATGGTATGATATAATATGATATACTACGATATGGTATGATATGAAATGATATGATATGATATGATATGGTATGGTATGGTATAGTAGGGTATGGTATAGTATGGTATGGTGTGATATGGTACGGTATAATGTGATATAATATGATGTGCTATGATATGGTATGATATGATATGATATGGTATGGTATAATAGGGTATGGTATAGTATGGTGTGATATGGTATGGTATAATGTGATGTAATATGATGTGCTATGATATGGTATTATATGATATGATATGATATGATATGGTGTAGTAGGGTATGATATAGTATGGTATGGTATGGTGTGATATGGTATGGTATAATGTGATATAATATTATATGGTATGATATGATATGAAATTATATGAAATGGTATGGTATGGTGTGTATAGTATAGTATGGTATTATATGGAATGGTAAATCATAAATAATATGTTCATATACTGTATCGCTGTTGAAGTTATTAGCATTCTGTCTTAATTTCGTTGAGAATTGAATGGTCGATGGTTGATAAAAACAGACAATTTAAAATGTATGTTTTGATAGCATTATTAAAAGTTTACAAATTTGTAAAATAAATTTAAATTACTTCAATGATTTTAAATATTTTGCTAGTTAAAGAATTTAAAACATATAATCATCAAATTAAAACTCAAGGAAATTTACAATAGAAGATAGATTACTTAGAGTTAGTAGCTTTAGTTCTTAATAAAAGGACTTAAAAAGTAATGTTTAGTTTACTTTTTTAAAATACAAGAAACTAGTTCATCAACGGATATCATACAATGTCTATTACAGTAGGATACTTCAACAAATACAAGTTTTAGAAAAGTATTCATAAATAATAAAACACTTGGAATCAATATTTTTTTTAATTTAACTGCATTCAAAATTTCTGTAAAATGAAAAAAATACAAGGGTAAGAACTTGACTTCTTCACAAACAAAAAACAGAGTGATGAAGATTATGATTTATTATAAATATTAGTAAATTACCCTAAAATATCAATTTTTCAGGCACATCTCAAACAGATATGATAAAATAATAAATTACGAACTTGAAATAAAACCAAAAAGTGAAATTAAAAAAAGATAAAAAATAATGAACTGAACAATAAAAAGGTAAAGCCGAGAATAAAAAATTGTGCCATCCCTCAGGGCATAATTATAATCGCGCAAATGCTTCAATTATTTTTGTTTGGGTCATCGAATTTTTTTAAAAATAGCATCACTTACAATAAGTGTACACAAACAGATACACACAAATGAAGGTTCATATTCATACACAAATATGCGCGTGTGTGTATGTGTATGTGCATGTGTGTGTATGTGTGTGCATGTTTGTGTGTATATGTGTGTTTGTGTTTTCGTGCGTGTGCGTGTGTGGATGGGTGTGTTTGTGTTTTTGTGTGTGTGTATGCGTGTGTGTGTGTGTGTGTGTGCTTGTGTGTGTGTGTGTGTGTGTGTGTGTGTGTGTGTGTGCGTGTGTGTGTGATTGTATGTGTCTGCGTATATGTACAGTCATAGGTACATCAATCTGGAGTTAGTAATTTAAGATAATTGTATTTCGACGAGTGTTTGGTCAGCTGATAGGCATCAACGTAAAATAGACATAAAAAATGTTGGAATGAAAAGGTAATTCATGAAAACTCCAGATTTATGTGCTTAAGACTATACATTCATGTGCGTATACAGTATATACGAATATGTACAGTATTTCAATGTCCGTATGTTTGTGTATCCGTTTTATTTTATTTCATCTGATTAAATGTACAATATATTTATATACTGGTCAGTTTTATTTTAATTAACAATGGAAAACAAATACTTTTCCCTAATGAAGAGCTATCCTTTATATTTTATTCTCAAACTACATTAAACTGTATTTATAAAAATAATGAGCTCTCACATTTCTTGGATGATTCATTTTTGAATTTTAAATCACGCAGGGTTATCAAAAATACTTATTATAGGCCTAAGGCGCAATGTCTTGCGTAGTGGTTGCGGTTCCCTTCGTTGTTGTTTTTGTTTTGTATTGTTTGGTTGTTTTTTGTTAGACAATATGAATTGAGGTGGACTGTTTTATCACACATGTTCTATAGTTGGTTATAGATGTTTATGATTTAATACTAAATTATAAACATTCAAAGTTTAGATTTGTAACTGTCATTTCAACAAAAGTATAGTGTAAACATTCCAATATACGATTTTTTAATGACAAATATTAATAATGTCATAAAAAAGTGTAAATTTTAGGTCCTTCAACGCTTTTAATATTTTTTTTTACATCGGTGATACATAAGTTTACTGGCTTACTACATTTCATGTCATACCAGTGATGCAAATTAGGGTTAATTGTGCTGTTTTATAATTACTTCACACATAAAAGTATAAAGTAATACAAAATATAACTAACTTATGTTTGGTAATACTATGAACTAACTGTGCTACGGTTAGACTTAATGTGTTCAACAAAAAAATACTTTAAAGCTGAAAAATACTAACATAGGTCAAACCTATCAGAAATAATTAGAATTAACTTTACCTTCGACTAAGAAACTATTATTGGGTCTTGAACAAAGTTATCATTAACTCGACCTAATGAAATCTAAATAGTATTACAGACTAATTATAATAATTCTTTGGAGCATACATTGGTAATGAACGAGATTAAACTTTCACTTATTCATTGAAGATAACATTTAATGGCCGTTATGTTAATAGAAGATGAACTCCTTTGGGTGAAACCTCCACTTATGAAATTCTGTTTGTAACAAACCCTAAACTTTCTAACTTTGTTTTAATGTTTGTGCATTCATTATTTTAAGTAAATTTGCATTTATGAACGATGAAAATCCAACATAGATACACACAAAATAAACACACACAAACACAATCACCACATACACACCAAATACACACACACACACAAAGATAAAGACACACACACACATACACCCACACAGACACAAACACCACTCACACACATACAAAGACACACATATTAGCAACTCACACATACACACACATAAATACACACACACACACACACACACACACACACACACACACACACACACACACA
>JARUHE010328846.1:0-11010 GCA_031471125.1 Archaeomysis grebnitzkii | reverse complement strand
GAAGTTCTCTGTAACTCTTAAAATAAAGTTGTTTAACACTAATTGATTTTCATGTGCAGACGACGACAACGAAGACGGAAAATTAAAACCTATATAGAGCTTTTTCCTAACGGAACGCTCGATAAAAACATATATAAAGCCATTTATGTTCAGAACTATAAAATATCTAAATGTGTATTTTGTACATACCACCACCAAAGTTATACCATTTGTTTTACCAGAACTTTTATTTTATGCATTTGATTTATATATTGTATTTACTTACACTTGTTTCATTAGCCAAAATTAAACTACAAAATGCATATATAAAATTGTTATGATTATTCATAAATGATGCTCATATTCTATAGGTCAAATCATAGAAAACTAAGCAGGTATTCTGTCTTCCTGAGATATGAAATGTCTAAGGTTTGAGAATTTTTTGTTCCATTGAATTAAGAGATTTAGAACCAGGGTGCTTAAAAAAATTGAAAGGCTTCCCAGAGGACATTACTTCACGACTCAAAGAGGAAAAAAATTTGAGCTTCCAAGAAGAGTACTAGTTAGTTATATATTTTGGGCCCATGTTTAACACTATTTGTTATTATGAGTTATAAAATAGGCCAAGGTATTGTTATGTAGTAGAAATAATGAATGGAACACCTTAATGCTTTCTTTAAATTAATCAATTAATTTTTCAAACTCAATTTTTTGAATCACTAAATAATCAATGATTGTCAAAAAATGTGCACATTAAAGAAATTAGCTGCCATTAGGCACCACCACACCAGCAATGCAGCAAATATCACAGTATGAGTAAAATAAGAATCAATTTTGGCACCCTGCTATAGACTTAATCCTGTTGAAAGGAGGTTAATTTTTTTTTAAAATGTCCAGTGTTGCAGTTTTTTGATAAAACAAAATATATTTGGAATAAATTAATACAAAATCTCCCAAATTATTTTTTGAAAATCAGTACCCTGATTAATGGATAGAACAAGATTACTTTTATGAAAATTTATGAGAAATAATCCAAAATAACATTTCAAATTTGGAGTAAAAATTTTCCAAAAATTATGAAGATTTTGTCAATTGATTAAATAATTATGAAAATTGGCACCCTGTCGGCTGTCCAAGTCAAGTGTTATGCAAAATATTATCTAAAACATGAAAGTCATGAAACAATTATGAAAATACTCTTGCTGCCCTGTCCCTTTTATGAAGTGGATGTTAAAATTAAAGTTAGATTTAAATTTAAGAGCTATGATAAAGATAATATTTAACTCACTATCAAGCTAAAGGTTAAATGTTTTGTTTACAAATTTGAAACCTATGAAGATTGATACCTCTATCTAATCTGTTACAAAATGTCAAAATATTTCTGCTACATAGTTCCATAAACTTTTAAACACTTTCCGTCCTATTTAAAAGTTAACAAAACTACCTCAATTTAGCTTGCAACTTTTTGCCTAAGCTTAAGGCTCGAACAAAGTTCGGGGGTTTATAAAACACATTGTTAGAAGGGCAAATAATGGCCATATTATAGCAGCCGTTTTCATGATCCTATTGAAAATCAAATACTTTAAATAGAATGAATGAATATATATAAAAAACGAGCCTATACCCGGTGCTGCATACGGATGGTATTCAGCACCTACAAACCACGAAGATTATACTTCATCTAGCTACCATAAAATGGGTTAATAACACATTTAATAAGAAATTAAACTTGATAAGCCAATTCAATCTTTAAGAGAGAAAACCAGACATCACGTAATAAACTCCAATGAAGCTGGACTCCCCTTCCTTCCCTAAATTAAGCCAGACACCCTCCTTAAGAGGAAACCAAACAACACTTAATAAATTCCAATGAGGTTAACATCCCTCTTCCCACAGTTAAAATGTCATCATCCAAGAAAATAATGCACACCTCACGTAATAAATCCAATAAAGTTGCTACCTTTCCTTTCCCTCAAATAAACCTTGCACCGTCTATAGGTGGTAAGCAAACTACACGTAATAAATTCCAATGAAGTTGCCTCCTCTTTTTCCCTCAGTTAAGCCAGACACCCTCCTTTAGAGGAAACCAAATAATACTTAATAATAAATATTTTAAATAGAGGATTTGATTGTGTTAGCTTAACTCAACTTATTTGTGTGATTGCTTGGTTGGTTTCTAGACTGGTTGTCCACTTGCTTTTGCCTTTTTTCTGTTTAGTGAACTTTAGTTATGTGTTCTGGTTTCTGGTTATGTATAAGTATTAGGTAATGTGTTTATAAGATGTTTATTATGTTGGTGTGACAGCCGGTTCCTTGAACAGCTTATGCATCACTATTTATCACTCACATCCATGTTCTGGACCATACTTTCATTGATTTAAATTAAATTGTATTGTGATTTAATCAAGAAAAACATTGTTGTTTTACCAAATTGAATTAACCTTAACATGAAACTTTTTAAAAAGTATTATAAATATGTTACATAATAGTGGTTCCAGTTGGATGCAAATGCAGATTCGTCAAGCCAGAGCTGCATAACGAGCTTGTTTTAAACATTTGTGGCACGGTCTGTGTGGTATAAATTTTATCAGACTTATTTTTATGAACACCATGCATTCATCCCTAGGTTAGTAATTTATTTATAGGCGTTTTATTTCAAAATAACTTTGCAATCAAGTGAAATATATTTATTTTTTATGAAAAAAAATTAAAAATGGTCAAAAATGAATGTCCACTTTAAAATAGAATGACATAAAATTTACAACATACCAACCAAGCCACAGATACGTAAAACGAGCTTGATACACATGTCTAGATCAACGAATCCACATATCCATGTGACTGTAGTCATTAACACATAGATTTATGTATGTGTATTTTTTTTCTAGTGCCACCGGGAAAGGAATAAAATGCTTGTTTGATGTTTTTGCTCTAATTTTGTTATGGGTCTGTCTCAAAAAAGTTCTCATAGATGTAAGCAATTAATTGGTGAGATAGCTCGCAGTTTTAATTCATTAACAATGTGGGTTTGTTGTTAGAGAATGGTTACGTCTGTTGTGATCTGCCAATGCATCTAATCGCTTGTAAATAGGAGAAGCATATAAAAGATAAATTATAAAATGGTATTGCCAAATGTAGTGATGAAAGTAAGTATTTATTCGTTTGAGTAACAGGTTTTCAGGATATATTGTGGATTTAATGATCACTAAAGACACGAACGAATGTGTTAACTGGATAGGCATGTATGGTTATACATATATATCATTGATAATGAACTCAAGTTTATTGATTCTTATAAGAAACGGATTGCATTAAACATTTAAATATAAACGTAAACAAGATTTTTCACACAACTTTAATATTATGGTAACAGAATGATCTAAACAAAAACCAAAGAATGCAAACTAAATGATCATTTTTTTTGGTCCAGCCAAATGGCAAAAAAATGTTTTTTTACAATGACTATCTGTGAAAAAAAATAACCCTCAATGTTTTTTCAATCTAGATGAAACAGGCTTAAATACAGATCGAGTTAGTGAGGTTGTATACAATTAAAAAGAAAGTAAAAATGCCTATATAATCGCCGACTGCTGGAAAAACGATGTTTACCGTACTTTTTTGTATTTCTGCTACTGGAATTTAAATCCCCCCTTTCACAATCTATAAATCCAAAAATATATAAAGCTACTGGTCAACAGGAATGAATGAATATATAAAAACGGGCCTATACCCGGCACTGCTCCCGGAGGGTATTCAGCACCTACAAACCACGAAGATTATACTTCATCTAGCTAACATAAAACATGTCACAAACACTTTTAATAACAAATTAAAGTTGAGAAGCCAATTCAATCTTTAAGAGAGGAAACCAGACATCATGTACTGGGCAACAGGACCTAAAGGTGCTGCTTATGGGGTAAGCGACAGCGGTTGGATGATGGGTAGTAACTTTGAGAGTTGGTTCCATAAAATATTTGTAGAACATGTAAAAACACTTGAGAAGCCTGTATCGTTAACTTTTGATGGTCACAATAGTCACCTCTCATATATTACAGTGAAGACGGCCATGGATAACTATTACAATATTATGCTTACCTCCTAACACCTCCCATGCTTTGCAACCACTTGATGTAGGGTGTTTCAGGAGTGTAAAAAAATACATGGAGAAAAATATTAAATAAATGGCATGTAGAATCTTGCCCGACTAATGTTGATAACTGTATATTCCCTAAAATATTAGCATCATTGTAGTGTGAGCTGTCTCCCCTGAATGCAATTAATGGCTTTAAGGTTTCAGAATTATATCCACCAAATAGGAAAGCAGTGGAACACAGAATTGTCCGGACAGGGGAAAGTGATGATGATAGCATGCCTTCTACTTCAGATAGAAACCCTCATAATGAGATGCCTAGTACTCCTTAGAAACTTTTAAGGGAAGCTATATCCAGGGTCATTTCCCTTCGTACATCTGAAGAAATAAATGAGATGAAACAGAAAGAACAAGAGTACAGAGCAAAACTTGAGAAGTTTAAACTGAAGAAGATGTACTGGCAAGATTGAAAATTGAAGCCGAAAATAGAGAGAAGAAAAAGAAACCACGTGCACCTGTCTCAAAACTATAAAAGCCCCAGAGCCATTTTATCAATCGAGGAATATTCAGTGTGCCTGAAGCCTCAAAGTAGTGGAAATTGGCCAAACAATAGTATTTCCAATTGTAAATAATGAACTAGTATCAGGTTAATGTTAAGAAATAAATGTTAATTAAACATTTAATGAAAGTTGGAATGAAGTAGGTTTATATAAAAAACTAAAAATGAAGCGATTTTCTTTTTTTGTAAAAACCAACCACATCTATAAGAAAATGAAATAAAATTTAAAAGATCAGACCTTCATTCAAAAGAAGAAAGGATGTTCTTTCATTTGGTGCAAGGTAAGTTTAATTTGATGCATATTTACTTATATAAAAAAGCTTTGGAATATTGTGCACCATTTGACCCCGCACCCCTGGGTTCAAACAGTCCCCAAAAAAAATTTGGATATTTAAAAAAAAATAGTAAATGATCTTCAGTATTTTTTTAATTACATGATTTTATAGCCAAGGTTACAATGTTCTGAATAACAACTTAAAATTTAATTTAATGCAAAAATAAAAAATGCACAGACAAAAAACTAAAAAAGTACACTGTTTGCCCCCACATGACCCTATATATGTTTCATTTATGTTTTTAATATAGATTATGGACACAGCCTTAATATTTATACAACTTGATGGTCCTTTTTTGAGGACACATAAAAGAGTATACACTTCAAATTTATAGATACAAGTCAATGAAGTAAGAAGGTAACTTATTTTTTGTTAATAAAATTGAATGCATTTATATTTCATAAAAATTAAATGATAGTTGCCCTAAAAAATATTGAGCTTTCTCAGAATTGCATCCTCAGAAATATCATTTAAGCGAATTGTTTTCTCCGAAATATCATTTTAGCGAATATTTCTACAAATAAAATTTTGCTAAAATGATATTTCTGAAGTTTCAATTTCTCTAGATTCAATTTGCTAAAATGATATTTCGAGGAAGCAATTCGATAAAATGATATTTCGGAGGAACCGATTTCGACAAAGTGATATGGACCCTTTTTGGTATATACAAATGAAAGAAAAGGGTTAATATAATAATATATAGAATTGTATTAAACTAGTTATGCCTAAACCGCTATGCGGTTTAAATGTCGAGCGATTATTTTTATAATATACAATTGCAAAACTTTTAAAATTGTAAAAATATAATCAGCAATAACAAAAAAAATGATTTTTTTTAGATTCTATTACATTATATTAATACATGCATACTTATTGTTAAATTCTGAAAATTTGAAGCAAAAAAAAAACATTTTTTCAATGTAAAATATTTTACAAGTTATATTTAAACCTAAAATAACAAAAAGAATGAAATTATATAAAAATAATTTCATTGCATTATATTGTAAGCATATTGATTCAGTTCTGAAAAATATCAAAAAACAAAAGTTATTAAGAAAATAAAAACTTGAACCTTTTGTTGAATGTGAAATATTTAACAAGCTATTTCTCCTCATTTTAACCTAAAATACCAAATAAAAATTAAATTATTTAAAAATAATTCCATTGCATTATATTGTAAGCATATTAATTATTCAGTTCTGAAAATTTATTAAGAAAATAAAAACTTAAACCTTTTGTTGAATGTCCGGACAACGACGCAGACGACGGAATAGTAACACCTATGTCTTTACTTTGTTTCACTCGCTCAACAAAAACCCCACGGAAAAATATCGCTTAAAATTATTTACACAATTTATGTTTAATATGAAAATTTATAGAATGCATTTAAAAGAAATATTTTTCTCCAAAACATCTAGTTAACCAAAGATTTGAAGGTTGATATTGATTTTACAAAAAAAAATTCTCTAAAACAAAAAATTAAATTTATAATATAAATAAGTTTAACGAAGGAAGAATAGCCGAAAGCTGGCACACTGTACATCACATGGATGTACATAGGAACAGAAAATAACTTATAATTACCAACAAAAAATTCTTAGTCACCCAGTTTGTAGATCTGAAATACAAGGAATACTTATAATCAATTGGCAAAGGTGCAAATATTTTTTGCTGCAATAATCATCTGTTATTCTGTCATACCTCCTAAAGGAAGTGACCCATCCTATGCATCCTACTCGGATGTGGTACCAATTTTATGCCAGAAATTGGACCAGCATAGGGTATTGCAAATTCTTTGCATGGAATGATGAGTTCACCTTGACAGTTTTCTCATCCATAATGGAAACAGTGATGGCATTGTTGGTGTTATGACAGTATGCGTGTCCGGTACAGATACACTCGGTAAGTCCAGCATTGGTATGTCACGAGAATGGACAAGGGAGGGATAACCGACTGTGATGTACAGTGTGCCAGCTTTCGGTATTTTTCCCACGTTGAATTTATTTATATTATAAATCTCATTTAACTCCGGAATAATAGGCTACACGGATGTACATAGGAACAGAAAATAACTTATAATTACCAACAAAAAATTCACAATCACCTGGTTTGCAGATCTGAAAAACAGGAATACTTGTAATCAATTGGCAAGGGTGCAAATATTTTTTGCTGCAATAATCATCTGTTATTCTTTCATACCTCCTAAATCTTATAATATTCATTCCGATATATTTTGAAAAACCACATAGGCAAAATAATAAACTACCTAATTCCTGTGAGAAGGAACCTCCCATCAGCCCATTCGTCATCACACCTTGACCATTGCACACCATCCCAGGGTAGCATTTTTTCGTATCAGGATTGACATTCACCAACAAGAATCATCTCCATTCGTATGATTTCTGCAGGCAAATAACTGGTGCTTGGGATATGGCTACTCGCTTGCTGCCAGGAGGCATAACTACTGTCAACCTTTGACCAACAACTTCGGGCCTCCCAAGAGGTGTATCCCAACCTGGTGGGTTGTCATAAGGTTGAGTCCATACCCTGTGAACAATTTTCTCTGGTGGCATGTCTGCACATCTTATGCCAGTTATGCAGAAGGACTTATCAGAGCTTGACAATCGTCACTTTTTGGACCGATAGGACAACTTTACCTTTGATCAGGAACTGGTTATCGCCTACCATGGTGGGACTCAGACCACCAACTTATCTGATAGGACTGACAGCTTGCGACATGACCAATCTTGCCAGCTGAACACAGATCACTTCCATGCCATCAGATCATTTTTTCCAGGCAACACAGAACTGAGCAAGGTTGAAGCAATACTCAAGATTTCCCCGAATTGCTCTTGCCGATACAACATCCACTCCTTATTTCACCGGACTGCTGCCTCAGCTCTCGGACAACATGGCCACCCAACAGAAATCAGGTGCACTGACATACAAGGATTACCACTCAATGGATCGGCACCGACACAGTGGGCATCCCTATCTGACGACCCCTAAACCTTGGAATATGTAGTAGGGTATAGGGAATATGACCAAAATTGATACAACCAATTCATCTACTTTCTTGTTTCTTGAACGGGCATCATAAGCAATCCAGACGGAATCCCCCCTCTATTAGGTATCTTCTGGCCCCTATATAGGGAGGTAACCGGGGCCATGACTAGGGGTGAATGAAGCTGAAGGCTGTGAAGAGAAAATGCCATTCCAAAATGCCATGGACAATAAAAAACAAGTTTTGGCATTCTATGACTGGCATCCAACCCCAGGATTTATCAATGGTAATAGATTTGGGAAGGAGACAAGCAAAGGAATTTAATTCAAGGTTCAATAAACTAACAATTTTACTTTACATTAAAATCTGATCACTTAACTGACTACTTATCAATTTACAATGCTCAACCACAAGGGCATGAATCTACTCTGCTGACTTGTTTCGATCACCTTTTTACCCAGGAACCCCCAGCTTCCATAGCATTTTCCACCAACTGATATGGGATGTACCTTAAGGTACACCGACAGGGACTACAGCTTCTGCTTCAATAATTTCACAATCCGATCGGTTCCTGTACAACTTAAGCTTTGGCAGACTATTTTAAACTGCTTTAAATACTGCTATGTAATTTTAATTTTTTTTCTAATTCTTTAATCTTATTAGTAACTTTATTTTTATATATATATTAGCTTTTGCATTAATGATTGTATGGTTTAAATTAAAATTGTAGTGTTCTCAAACATAATATAATGAAATGAAGGATTATAAAAGCCATATTGAAACCAAATAGTAGTATGCATAGAAGAGGCCTGGAGGAACATATACTTGTTTGTATAGTCATATATTATACTAGTTTTGTTAAACTGTGACAAAGTCTATTAATACTTATTGTTAGGGTGAAGGTTGACATTTTTAAACAAAAAAATTTCGATCAAGTTTAAAACTAATCCACTTTTTTTTACAATTTTTTTGTAAAATTTTTATTTAAGGACATTAAATTTTCTTATTTTTTGTCTTAAGGATTTTTTTTTATAATATTTATTGATATAATAAGCTTCAAATCTTTGGTTAAATGGGACGTTTGAGAAAATTTTTTGTTTTAAACTCATTCTATAAGTTTCATATTAAACATAAATTGTGTATACAATTTTAAACAATATTTTCCCATGGGTGTTTCCTTTAAAATTAATATTTATTGAAACAAGTACAAGTAAATGCTACGCATTAAAAGCTGTGTTTGTATGTTAAAAAAATTTCAAAGATATTCAATTTTTATCTAGTATGCGTACGTAGTAGCGGAGCTCTATATATGGTTTACTTTAAAAATATGACAAAAAATGTCGTGTCATAAAAGTTTTTAACTATTGACTTTTAAGCAATGTTTGCTTAGAATAAAATGTCGGCCTTTTAATTTTAAGAATTATGGAATAAACTTTTAGTTTCTAAAATTTAATTTTTTAAATAAAAACGTTTTGCAAGATTTGGCAAACCATCTTTCTTATTTTTCATTTTACAAGCATGTTTACTTAGAATAAAATAAAGAATTGCTTTTATTTGTTTATTCAATTATTTATTTATTTAGTTTACCATTAATTTTATCTATTTAATCTTTGTTTTCATATATTTTATTTATTTCGCCATTAGTTTTATTTGTTTGTTTATTTTAAGAAGGTTTTTATTTATTTTACTATTTTTTTATTTATTTCTGTTTTCATTCGATTGTGCCAAGCCAAGATCTTTAATACATTAAATGCAGCTGATTTTTCACATCAAAGATTTTGTATCCAAAGTTAAACTAATTATGACTTTGCGGGCATTAATGTGAAGGTAATTTTTAAACTGCTGCTCTCAGCCGTCCAGGGTTCGCTCTTCAAGCTACATGAACAATGGAACTTTATCCAACTGAGGATGGTACAGTTGGATAATGCTCCATTGTTCATGTGGTGTGAAGAGCGAACCCTGGACGGCTGAGGGCAGCAGTTTAAAATGCATTTCACATTAATGCCCGCAAAGTCATAAACTAGTGTTCACCAGAGAGCGATGTATCATTATTTAAACTAATTAATTTCAATTAAACATTTGTATTCTTATTTTCATTTTAAATTACAACCTTTGTGACATAAATTACTAAATAACAATTGTCGAAGCCATGCAAGTTTTTCAATCACAAAGGTTGTCTGGCATTGTAGTTTGACCAATACACAATAATTAAATGTATTTTAATTGCTTGAAAGGCATTGTGTTCGTTGGAACTCTTTTGCAATTTCTTATTGCTTGCAATCTTTGTTTTGTGTTGGTTAATGGCAAAACCATTTTGAGGTTTCCTGCTTTGTTCTATTTTCTATTTATTTGTTCTCACAGTCTATCTACATTTTCTATCGCCCGTTTTCATCTTATAATTCTATATTTTCTATCAGATGTTTGTTTTGTTTGTTATCAAGGTCTTCTGTTATCTTTATTTTCACATTTCGAATCCTTTTCTATCACACTTTACTATCAGTTGTATCACAAGCTTAGAAATTTATTTTGACACTGTTCTACTTATTTATATGTTTTTATCAGACATTTCTACCTGTTCTGTCACACTTTATCTCCTTTTTACCAATTTTTTCTATCTGTTCTATCACACTTTTATATTTTATATCACACCTTTCCATCGATTCTATCATATTTAGCTACCTGAGCTGTCATACTTTTTGTCATTTACATCACACTTTCCCACCACATGTTTTTATATTTTCTATCACACGTTTATTTCTGTTTAATTACAATTTTGTCTCTTCTATCACTTTTTTTTCTGTTTTATCTCAATTTTCTATCTTTTGAATAACATTTTTCTATCTTTTGAATCACGTTTCTATTTTTTGAATAATATTTTTCTATCTTTTGAATAACATTTTTCTATCTTTTGAATAATATTTTTCTATCTTTTGAATAGCATTTTTCTTTCTTTTGAGTAACATTTGTTTATCTTTTGAATAACGTTTTCTATCTTTTGAATAACATTTTTCTATCTTTTGAATCACGTTTTTCTATTTTTTTA
>JARUHE010328835.1:0-11011 GCA_031471125.1 Archaeomysis grebnitzkii | reverse complement strand
TAGACAGTTAATAATATTGTTAAATTTGGTACACATGCTTGTCCTGTTCTTTTAAAGTTTTATCACAATTGCTTGTCTCAGTATTTTAAATGGTTTATAGCCACCAATATTATAACCTTTTTGCCAGTCCGCATTTTTCTTGACTAGTTTAGGAACTGTATATTCAATATTTAACAGCTTAAGAGTTGCATATTTGATCATTAACAATTTAAAAATTGTATATTTAATCATTAACAATTTATGAATTCAAACCTTTTTCCTCAATAATTTACTAATTAAATAATAACGGAAGTTAAAATGTTTTAAATCTATCTTTTTTTGGAATACACTTGAACTACGATCCAAAAAAAAGAAAAAACATTGTCTTTCCAAAAAGTAATATCTGACTAGGCGCTTTGGACAGTCAATATATATAGAGGTCAGTGGTTTTACAAGAACTCATAAAATATGAAGATATTTATTTATTTTTATCGTTTTTTAAAATTAGTTTGAAAATATAAAGCCTATTATAGTTAATTAGTTCGACCAAATTATTGAAAAGTATCTTAACAGTTTAGTTAAAATAGTTAATTATGTAACTGTTTGAAAAAGCCTTTTGACATTATTTAATTTAAACAAATGATGAAACGAAGTACTGTTTTTTAGTGGCTGCTAGAATATAGCTCGTTAAACTGGACTAATGCCAAGTTTTCTTGTAGATAAGGCCACAAATAAACGTGGATTATTTTTGATTTGTTATAATATGAGTTCCTACATTCTAGCAAGATGCAAAAAGCAGGTTTTGGTTATGGGCAATTTAATAGAAGTGGATACAACCAGAGAGGCAACAATAGACGTTTTAATGCAAATTATCTTAGAAAACATTATCGTAGAACGAATATTTATTCAAGTGGGAATACGATGGGCCATGATTGGCGTTCCAATTACGTAATCCAGAGATGTTATAACTCTCCGGGTTATGATGATGAACCCATAAAATGTGCTATATGCCAGTCTTTTTTTAACGGGCCAAAAATTGCCAGGGTGCTTATGAAAATAAAAAAGTAAGTAATACAGAAGAGGTCATTTTGCGTTACCTTCTGATAATAATAAAGAGGATGACAGAATAAATAATTTTATCTTGGATGCATTTAATCATGCTGTCTTAGATACAGGATGCTCTATTAATGTAGTATGTAGATAGAAATCCTTCAACAAATTATTTTGGCGGTTCAAATATTGACACTTTAAAAAATTAAATAAGTAATTATACATTTCGTTTTAAAAACGGAAAAGCTTTTAGCTCACTATTCAAAATATAAACGTAATGTGAAACTACCCGTAAGCAATTGGTAAATAAAACTGACCTTGTAAAGTGTGACTTTCCTCTTCTACTTAGTAAGACCAGCATGAAAAAAAATGGAATGATTATTAATACGAAAGATTTGATAAAATTGTTTACTTTAAAATATAATCTTCTAATCATTATTATCCACGGCTCGGAAAATATACGCGAAATTCTCTTATCAACAAGCAGCATGCCCATCAACCAAGTTACGATAAAATTGAATAGACAATTTACACATCCTACATCAAATAAATTGATAACGTCAGTGAAGTATGCAGATTCTTACAATGGAGATTTACTTAGTAAAATAAGAAGTCACTTACGACACTTGTTTAACGTACAACAGAACTATCCTGCGGCCTGTAATGCGTTTACCTATAGCTAAATGTTTCAATGATGTAGTGGCAATGGATGTGAAGTATTGAGATCGTAACTATAATTTTCGTGTGTTGGTTGATGCTGTAAATTTCTATCAGACAACGGTTACAAGTTCAAAAATTGTGAAAGGAGATATATGGGTGAAAAATGAACATTACAATAATGTGCACTGCAGCAAAAGCCCCATGAAGTAATGGTAATTGCGATAGATTAAATGGAGTTTTGGCCAATAATATTCGACTAATTATGAATGATTATAGGTATTCGATTGGTGTTGCACTGGCATGGGCTGTGTCTGCGAGAAACTCACTTCACATTAATAATGGATGTTTTCCTAATTAGATCGTCTTTGGGTATAACCCCGCTATGTCATGTGTGTTAAGCGATCACCTATCAACTCTTGAGAGTAGACCCATATCAAAGATTGTTTTAGTCAATTTAGAGGTACTATATAGTGCCGTTCCATGATTGCCGAAGTCCGAGAGGATATGGCACGTTGGCAAGGTAATAGTAATACATATGGTATCATACCTTAATATATTAGGTTTTATGCTAATACTTATGGTATCATACCTTACTATATATATATAGATTTTATGGTAGCACAAATGGTATCTTACATAACTAAAATTATAGTTTGTAAGGTAATACATATGGTATCATACTGTATCAGCACAACTTTTTGGGTGGGAGGTTTAAAAAGAAGACGCACTTCAGTAAACAATTTTATTGTCACGAAATGTGGTTTCCGTAAATAGAACATAAAATAAAAAATACAATATCTAAATAACGAAACAATTACAACAAGTATTTAAGTTAAAACCATAGACATAATAATATTATCTCTATGGTTAAAACACAAATTTATGACGGGACATATTCACAACTAATTTCTCCAATTGACTCAAATTCATCAAAATCCTCTTTAAATTATTTATTTTGAATGTAACATGTTAACTCCAATTCCAATTTGCGAGACACAATAAAAAACCAAACATGAACAAAATACGGAGTCTTAATACAGAATGACACAATGGACAAATACTAATTACTACCGGAATGTTAGCCTTCCCAGTTGCGCAACAACTAAATTAGTGTTCTCTAAACAAGCTATTATTTAAGCTCCTTTGGCTCTCTAAAATACGAGATCTCTGGCTGTGCTCGTTCAACGGATCCAACTTCCCTAATACTGACCTACAGCGCCATCTAGCGATGTTGCCTATTATATCTTCTTTAATCAATATGAAGCTGTGTTGAGGAAGTGAGATCCTCAAATAGAAAGCTTTGATCCTCCCCTATTATACATTTGTTCATCCTAAGTATTTCTCCTCTACTTTTCAAACTTAGTAATTTTTCTACTAAAACAATTTTATTAATTACTAAAAATAAAAATAAATTTTTAAATATACAATCGCGAGGAATTCTACCGCAGCGACATATGTATAGTTCTTATGGTAACAAATATAGGATCATACCTTACAATATACATAGTTTTTATGGTAATACATATGGTATCATACCTTACTACATTTACAGTTTTTTATGGTACCACACAAACTTATACAAAACTGTGCCAATTACCTATATGCAGAGACATAAATACTAGACTTCGCATCGACCACCCCAATATATCAGTATTGATATCGTGCCCAAGATTTGTATCATATTTAATTTTCAAACTATTTTATCTTCGATAATGGAGAATTAAATACTCCAAAAATGTTACACATCATTTTATTTCCATCGATCTATTCATAAATAATTTTTTCGATCAATATCGATGAAAAAAATATTACATGTTTTCGTACTTTAAAAAGATTTTAAATTTCAGGGTTTGAATAATGACCGCAATCTATTTTAATTGACTAGTTTTTAATCCCATTTTATTTGGAGGGATATGATTGGCTGATCACAAGTTCACATAAATGTATAGCCATCACTGGATTGGAGAAGAAATATCTATCTAATAAAATTGAAAGTGTCAAATTATTTTATTAAATTATCTAAAATCGGTTTAGACCTAATTGTTTTATAATAAACATCTATGGGCAAGAACCCAGTTTAGGTCTGGCTATAAAAGTAGTAAACATGAAAAATCCCTAAAAAAAACAATAAAAGTATTGTTCTGAAAACCCTACTTTGAAATATTAATCATGTCATCATAAATCAAAAATAAAGATTGCCATTGGAGAACTAAAAATCTCCCTAAATTGATAGTACTTTCTTGTTAAGTGTTACTATAATTGATTAGCAGTTCTAAATTAGGCCTTAGCCATTAATAAACAGTAAACTAATACAAACAAATTAAACTAGAACATATTATACGAAGATGGCTAGTGAAAAACCTTCGTGATTGGCTGGTTGCAAAATCCCAATGAAACGAGCTCGTGATTGGTTCATAGGGAAACATGCCAACAATTTTGGAAATAAATCGGGGATCCGCAGTCTAGTAGTCTATACATATATGTCTTAAAAATGTAGTTATGTATGATAATATTCTAGTACAGTAACATAAATGGTATAGTATAGTATAGTATTATGTATAGTATAGTATAGTAACATAAATGGGGTAATTACCGTACCATATGTAAACCATCGACAGTTGGACACAGATAACTTTATTTTTGAACAACATAATATCGGTGATAGTTATTGCAGAGAACAGTTTGTAATTTTTCTCCTTGTTGCCAAATGAAATAGTTCTATCGAAAGCGGCCGACAAATAGTTCGAGTATAAAAAGAACAACAGTGTGTGGTATAGTGAATGTGAATGAAGAAACCTAACCATGTCTTACAGTATTTTTTATAGAAGTATGGGTTTCGCTTAAGAGTAGTATGTGAATCTCACGTTAAAGCCATATGCAATGCCGAATTAAACAATATGTATCATTTATTTATAAAATCAAAACAATTCATTACGAGTATTATTATTTTTATAGTAAAAATGTATTTTTGTTAAAAAAACATTTCAATTCTTAGAAACGGATATAAGAAATAAATGCTTACTTTACAAAAAAATCTGACATTAAAAATGACTTCCATTTTAATAAATATTCCAAGTTTCTCACAAAAAACTTTTTAGTTCATGAACAAGAATGAAATAAAATGAATAGATAAAAGCACGTTTGAATTTTTCATACAAAGATTCTTTGAATATTAAACCTATTTCAAAAATAAAAAATAATATTTTCAAATCTGAATAATTCAATAAATTTTGGATGAAATTCATATCTGCGAAAGATATAAATGTGAAGCATGCAAAACCATTGACAAAATGACAGAATTAAACAAAGAAGTGAATTATTTAATCATAAAACAAATGATTACATTTTACATTTTTTTTCACATGGAATGCAAAATGAGTTTCATTTATATTGCAATATAAATTCGTATTTTATCATCTAATTTGGAATAAAGTTGTTCGAATTATCACCATAATGTAATTCAAACTATAATTAACAGTTTTAGTTATTTGCTCGGGCTATTTTTTAGAAACTAATTATGTAGGCGCACATTGTGTGACACAAAAACCTGTTGATTTTAAGTATAACCTAGTTTTTGAAAATTCTTTTTAACTCTATAGGATCATTTAGATTTGTTCTCCATGACACCTGATACACCGTCTCTTCTTACACGTGTGACGGATTTGCATGTTGAATAATTAAAACCATCACCATTTATTAAAGGTAATTAAATATAATTTTTCAAATTCTATATAAGAATAACACTAAAAATTATTTTTAATTTTTTTCCGGCTATACCCAGGGCGTAAATCGGGAAAGGAGGCACTTTTCAGAACCTCACTCGTTGAATATTTAATTGTTATTTTAAAAATGTTTTATATGTTTTGATATTCTAAGAAACTTTTATTCTTCACTAATTAGTGCGTAAATTAGTAGTTAAGGATTTATGAAGGTTTCTTTTAGAATGTGAGGCTTTCATTATCACTAAAATAGCGTTAGATTTACGCTCTGGCTATACCAAGCTGAGACGTTCATATACCAACAGGTATTAATAAAATTTTACTAAAAATTGCTAAAAGTTGTAATATAATGGCTGCTTGCTTTTATTACGTATATGTATATGTAATGGGAAGTATATAAAGTCCCTTTTCATACGTTGAAGTATATCTAACAGCATCCACTTTCACGTTAAAAATTATTATGTGCAGGCTGTCAAAAAATAGTAAACTATTTTTCTCTTATATAATGTAACAGTTGTTGTGATTATTGGTGTATTATGATTGATATTTATCTAGTTTACTTGTTTTATACATATTTTATTTGTATTTCTTTTATAACAATTATAGTTTTTAACCTTTTAATGTTTAAAGGATTCAAATGATACGCAATTATTGAATGCCTGAGAAACTGTGGAATTAGCCAATCACAACGCTTCACGCTGCAAAGTTAATGGAGTGTCTTTTGTCTAAATATATTTATGATATGTTATAGGTGTACATTTTAATGTCAACCTATTTAGAAATAAGACTGCGTGATTGAAAGCATGATTAAAAGTTTAAAAGTTAAAATCATCTAGTTATATTTGCAAATGGAAATCTATAATACATGCTTATAGATAAAAACTGTCTAGAACTAATATTTATGAAGAGTTTCTCATTTTATATTTCTTGACAATGGTATATATAGACGAGATTTTGGTTGAGTCGAGGTGCTATTTTGATGACGACTGAATGTCTCATAACATTGTCCCTTTTAATTTAAATAATGGCCTTATTGGCAAAGTTTATTAAACGTTAAAATAATTAATTTAACTATACAACAATTATATCACTTGATAAATTAATTAATTAAAGGTTTTTATATGTGAACATTTTTCATGTGAGTTATTTATAAAGTTGCATTTTTAGATGTTAGGACAGTGCTGGTTTTGTAAGTTTGTTGTATGGACTTATCCCGTGGATTTATATTCCAATATTCTTGTAAACAATCCTTACATAAATAATTAATTAAATATAACGAAATACTTTGTTGGCCCTTTTACTACAGCCAGGTTTGCGACCTGAAATATTTAATATAATTTAACTCTTTGGGCCGCCTAGATTTGATGTCAAATTTAATTTAGGGAAGTAAGCGCCGGTCGTCTGATTTGGTCACAAAACGTCCTGTATTTATCTGGGAGAACATTTCCGTCTCAAGAAGGTAATGGTATTGACCATTGTTTTTTTTATAAACTACTTATAAATAGCTGATTATGCGTAGACTCACAGTACCACTTTTTCTTGATTTAATTTACTTCTTTTAATGCATTAACTTTGTTAAACTATATTCTACAAATTTATTCCATTTTACGGCTAAATTTGTTTGTAAATAGTTCATTTATTTGAAAGAAGTTGAATGCTTAGCTGTGAAAGCAACTATTAATGTATTTCTACCATATTATAATTAGAGGGCATATTTTTTCCCTATCCCTTCAGCGTCGTGTGGAGGTTAAAATATAGTTTTGTTCAATTGAACGTTCATAGTTGCGTTATTTTATTAGCTGCGTATTATTATTTACTTTTACCGTTATAGAAACCGAGATTTGAAGCATTCTTCAACGTCGTCAACGCTCATCAATTCAATACTTTTTATTTTACTATTGAATGCTTTTCTAATGGAAAAAAAACGTTTAAATTTTAAACCGCATCGACTCCTCGTTTTGTTAACTGAAAATATATAGTAAATTTTGTATTTTTAATTTATTGTATCCTAATTTAAAATAGATCTACATTTGTGGAATTTCTATTAAAATACTTTATCTCAATTGTAATCAAAGTCTACAGTATAACGTTGATACATGCTTGGATGCATCCGTTTATGCGTGCGTATGAGGGCGCGTGTGAGCATGAGGGTGGGTGTGCGTGTATGTTTGCATGTACGTGAATTTCACGTACATGTGCATGTGTGCGTGTGGGTGTGGTCGTGGGTTTGTGTATGTGAGAGTACTGAAAATGTTTCTTACATGAATATTAAATCGAAGTTTGATTGTACAGAACCTTGAAAATCTGTAAATATTCAAACTGCTGAAGTATATTTTCGTTTTTTTATGTTCATGTTCTATGAATAAAATTTGTCTCCTTTGAATTTTAATGTAAAATTTTATTGACATTACTATAGGTACCGAGAGTTATTTTTTAAAAATGTTTTACATATTGTATAAATGTTATAATTACATCGACTAACAAATATCGAGGCCTTTACAAAATAGGCTTAATACCATTCTAAAATGTTGTTTTAGATTAAGGGGAATTGTTTAAAAAAATAGCAACTTATTTATATAATACTATAGTGGGTGAAGGAAATGTAAGCATTTTTATGCATAGACTGTTTTATATTTTTGGATGTTTTATATCGCATACCGAGATAGATACTAGGAGCAAAATAATTAAATAAAAAAACAGGTAGGAAAATAAGCTAGAGGAGCCAAGTCCAAACTTATTTAATAATCAGTAAGGTAGGCAACGAAATTTCTTGAATATAAGACAATAGCAACTGATTAGCACATGAATTTCTAGTGGTTTTAGTTAATAACAAGTGGATGCACCAATACCTGAATGTCATAATTAAACAGTAGCGCGGGTAAATAAATCGCAAGATCAAGAGATTTGCTACACGTCGTTTTAGACCTTAAGCAAAATGTGTCAAAATCAGAACGTGGCAGTAAATGATTAAGAAACTGCATTGAAAAAACTAGGTTTCAATTAACATGCGAACATTATATTTGAGCACTACTGCATGCGAGAGAGGGAGAGAGAGAGAGAGAGAGAAGACGGGGAGGGGTTAATTTTTTTCTTTTCTATAATTGCTTAAAGTAATTTTTTTGTTTCGTCATTTTGTCTTTATTTTTTGAAAAACATTGTCCGATACCTACTGACCCTCAAAACTGGTTCGATTATTTTCTTCAGTTGTTATTAAAATGAAAGCGTTTGTTTTGTTTAGTGAAAATCAGTGGCGTGTTATCATTCGCATGTCTCTTCATTTGTTACCGTATAATATTCGTCCGTATTTACTGTCGCCTAATAAATTGAGAGTTCTCTTCAACAACAAGTTATGCAAATATAAATTATAAAGTTTTTGTCGGTTAATGTAAAAAAATAAAGCTTGAACATTTGAGTTTTATTTATAAAGCTGATTTAATAATTGCGATAATGTATTTCCTAGACTTCTTCAACTGAAGATGACTGTTGTTTATTAGGTAGTACATGGAATAAAGTACCATTTCGTTATACATATTTGATTAAGGAAGTGTAATTCACGTGGTTGAACAAATAGATCAAAACATAACATTATATTATGTTTGTTTCAAACAAAATAATTTTTTGAAATAAAACTTTATCTGAAATTACTATAATTGATGGTTTGAAATTAATCCTTAATGTACTGCATTAAAGTTTATCCAGAATTTAATGTTAGATATTATTATGTTAAGCTAAATGATATATCATTAAACTTTGACAGTTGGATTTAATCTGTGTGAGTGAATCAGAACAATATGTCCTCTTCAAAGTTATAAAAAAGTTATACAACATTTATGAAATTTTCAATAAAACTGTAGTAAATAATGTTTGAACATTACGCATTAATATAAATTTTGTTCAGTAATTCATTATTTATTTTTCATTTATTTGTGTTGAGTTTTGAGCACTGATCTGAAATTATGGACAGGCTTTTTGTCACCCAAGTCTGTCGCTAACGTCTTGGTAAACCATAATTGTTTTACTAATTCTTTGATTAAGCTAATGTTTTAACCGGTTTTAAATCAGTACTTTGAATAGACGATTTTGATTTGCGAGTACATTATATAATTAATATTAAAGTATTAACACTAAATTGTAGATTTAGATTTATGTTAAAAATCTTTATGTTCATTATATCTAACCGGTTAATTAATTAACGCACGATCATTTATGGTGGTTATCAGGTTAGTTAAGGTGATTATTCAGCTTATGGTGTTTATTCATCCTCCTTTTACATAGGTTAGAGTCTGATTAGGTAGTGATTTGTGAGTTATCATACCGCCTCTTATTTGTATATTTGCATAAATATATAAACTGAAACTGAAACTGAAATGCCCGAAATACTAACTTTAGACTCATCCCCCTTAAAAAGGGGGAGGAATTTTCAACATATTTTTCCATGGGTGGTCCTACATTTATACCTGAAATGTTTTAAAATACACTGCTTTCTTGACGACTTTCAGCGAACCTTGTTTTTGTCCTAACGTTGAAAAATGGTTCCATCTTTTGGTTTTAGCATACAAACATAATGTTCAGCATTGAATTTTAGGTCATTTCGGTATGTCTTTCAACCATTTGCATGTTTTTTTTATGAGAGGTAGCTTTATTTTATGCCAATTTATTTATTGTAAGTTCCGGATATGCGTTCACCTATCATTCAAACACATGCATTTTATAATACATTAAGTTATAAGCGTTCACATTACTTGTAGTTTTTCACAAATCGTGGCAGATTCTGACAAACTTGAACAAATGTTGAAGGAACACTCGGCCAGATCTGTTCTCGTTCCGGAAACTATGGCTAACCGTCGCATCCGGCAAACGGAACATATTTGGCCCAGATTCATATACAGGTTCTCAAACGAAACATGTATTCCAGCTATAGCCCAGTTCTGGTTGCTAGATCTGGTTTGCACAACGGGCCAGATCTGATACCATATCTGGTTGCGGTTTTTAGCCAAATTTTTGCCGTGTTTGCCGGAAAGGAACAGTAGCTTGACAATTTTTCAATCATATTAACCGTTTTTCAGCCATGTTGAAACCAGTATTGACAAAAACAATAACAATTTTAACTCTTCCGACCTATCCACCGTGTCAGGCACTAGTCCAGGCATTCTTTACGGTTTATCTAAAGTTCATAAAACTAACATTCCACTCAGACCGATATTAGCAGCGTATAAAACATCTACATACAAATTAGCCAAATTTCTCGTTCCAAAACTAGCACACCTAACCTCCAACCAATATACACTAAATGACACATTCGTATTTGTTAAGGAGATAACTCAAATTAAAAATGCAAATAATTTTTTCATGGTAAGTTATGACATACAATCCTAATATACTAACATTCCAGTTAAGGAAACTACAAATATTTGCCTCAATTTACTTTTCAAATCACCTACTCAAAATTTTTAGATTTAAACCGAAATCAAACAAAACATTTATTAAAAATGTTCATTGTTATCAACTCCGAACTTTTAATACTCTTCTTCTTGTACATACAGATTGTAAATATACAAACAATAGGACCATTAAAAATTATGGCAGACAGGCAATTTAGATTT
>JARUHE010328824.1:0-11012 GCA_031471125.1 Archaeomysis grebnitzkii | reverse complement strand
AATTTGATGAATAGAATATAGAAAACGAAATAATCAACCCCAACATCACCCAATTGTAAATCACACAGAACAGCGCTTTTTGCCGTTGTAGCTAATGTGCTGTATAATATTCTATAATAATAAAAAAAAATTATCAAAATATATCCTCTCCTGCTTAACTTTGGTATTGTTAACTTAATTGTTGCAGTCAATGTATGCAGCCACTGCACATACTGACCTATGGATCTAGTTTGAATTTTACCCACTAGATCCGTATGTGCAGGTGCTGCATTATATATACAGCGGCTGTATTCGGTTACCACAAAAAATGCATACAATTCTAAGTTTATATTTATTTTGTCTTTCCATCTTTTCAGAGTAAATTTGATTGGTGAACATATAGATTATTGTGGATATTCTGTGCTACCAATAGCCATAGAACAATGTATTTTAGTTGCATGTTCAAAGAACTCCTCTGGGGAACTGAATGTGCGAAATACAGATGACAAATATCCGGCTTTTTCGGTTAATGTGAAAGATTTCGGGTAAACTATTTTTCACACTTTCTTTGACTTCACATTATGCAAGTTTAAGATTTCTTTCATTAAAAAATAATTCTTTTAGTATGTTATCTAAAATACTCACTATAACTACATCCATCATTAGTGTATCTATCCTACGGATACCCTATTACAATTGACATGTGTGGGTCAGTCCGTCAGCGGTGGCATCTCGCGTTTACAATTTAGGTGAAGGTAAATGTTAAAGTTTTTCATTTTTGATTACACAGTTTTTTTTATTGAACAAAGTTTATAGATAATAAGCTGAATAATAACTTTGCTTGTATAAAAAAATATATTTTTATTAAAAAATTAGGTTTTATAACTCAGATTAAAATATTTCATCAATTTTATAAAATATTGAAGTTTTTTTTCAATTTAAAATTTTTTCTTCAATAATATCTTTGTTTAAAAATAAACAAGTTTCTATAGATTTTTTGCCTAAAAATGATGGTTTTTAATCAACTTAAAAATATTTAATTATTTTTTATAAGAGATGAAGACAAATGTTAAAGTTTTTTTATTTCACAGTTTTTTATAAGTTCAATTAATCCGTCATTTAGGTTTTTATCTTTTACTGAAACCATTTGTTACTTCTGGTTGATGGATGCCCTATTATATTCAATTTTTTTAATGTACCTTCATTTCAAAAAGTAACTTTTGATCCTTGATTAACAATGTACAACCATATAGAAAAATAGAAAAACTTCAAAGATTAATTAATGCCCCAAACTTACCCCAAGAAAATTTAAACAATGCTGGAGCTTCAGTTTTTTATTGAGCTTGCTGGTAAGTGAAAGCTCTAAATAGGTTTTATTTTTTTCTTCACTGTTGTTACTAAACAGTTTTATTTGAAGAATTGTTTATTTCAACTTTCCACTTGTTTTTGTTGTAAATAGTTTTTTTTTCAAAATGTAACATTTACGGAGTTATAGCTAAAAAACCCACATTTTTTAACTCTAAATATATTTGAGCAATAGTTTACTTTTTTGAAGAGTTACAAAAAATTTATAGAAGAAACGTCGCTTATAACCATCCAATAAAAACTTTCAGGAGTATTTTTTATATCAAAAAACCTATACCTTTGAAATGCTATAGCCAAAAATAAAGTTTTTTAACTGAAAATTTTTGAGCAAAAGTTCAAAGTTTTGTGTTTGAAGAGTTACAGAAAATTTTGTTCAACAAAAGTTAATGGTGCTGACCATTTGACGGACATTGTGAAGAGTATTTTTTTTAAAATAATATTTATATAGTTGTAGCCCAAAAACAGATTTTTTTGATATTTTCAGGAAAAATTTAAAGTTTTTTATTTAAAGACACAGAAAATCTTGTTAAAGGAAAGTTGTTTATAATGACCATCTACCAACACCAACAGGAGTATTTTTTTTCAAAGAACATTTACGGAGTTTAGCCAAAAAACTAACTAAAATTTTGTTGAAGAAAAGTTTTTTCATTTATAATGACAATTTGACCAACACTGTCAGGAGTAATATTTTTTCAAAAGATAACATTTACGGATTTATAGCCAAACAAAATCTAACTTATTAACTCTAAAATTTTTTAAGCAAAAGTTTGAGGAGTAACATAAAATTTTGTTGAACAAAATTTGTTTATTATAACCATCCTACCAATATTACTGACAGTAATTTATTCATACCAAAATTGTTTTTGATTTATAGCCAAAAAATAGAATGCTTGGTTATTTCACAAGAGATTGCCAGTTATATATGGCTAATTTTGTTCAAGAAGTTGATGAAGTTTTACCTGGATACCAAATCCACATTTTAAGCTTGAAACCAAACTTTTGTCTTTGATGTTCTTTGTTTTGATACAATTTGTAAGATTTCCTACAGAAATGTTTTTGCAAAATTTTTCTTTTTCAGAATTGAAGGTGAAAAACCAATTTGGTACAAGTATGTTTTATGTGGAATAAAAGGTATTCTAGATACTGGACTCCTAAAACAATTGTCAGGATTAAACATTTTGGTAGATGGAAATGTTCCCCCTAGTGCTGGTTTGTCTTCTTCGTCTGCATTGGTATGTGCTGCAGCGTTGGTGGCATCGCAAGCAAATGACGTTTCTTTGTCAAGGAAAGAATTGGCCGAGATATGTGCAACATCAGAGAAATACATTGGAACACAAGGTGGTGGGATGGATCAAGCAGCCTGTCTTCTGTCGAATAAAGGTATTCCTCTTTTTTTCAATTGTCTTGATGTGGCATGACTGGCTCCAACTAACGTTTTAAACCTGAAATTTGGATGTACAGTGGGAAATACTCATTATATAACAATATCTGGGTTATAACCATAGACTTATAGACTGCGCATCGCCTATTCAATCAATGTTTCAAAAATGTGCCGAAAATTTGAGACCCACAGAATTTTCAATCATTTTTATCTTGAAAAGTAGAGTATTATATGTCTCAAAATTTTTAAATATAATTCCATTCCAATCGATCTATTCATAAATAATTTTTTCGATCGATATCGAGAACATTTTTGGTTAATGGTTCCGTTTTTTCTAAATTTGGGACCCAGAAAAAACGGCACGTTTTTGGTCGGTCACACGCAGTTTAGTTATAATACGTCTATGGTTATAACACAATGTATGATTCCCATACATTCAGTAATGGCAAAACTATGACTCAATAATAATAATTTTAAAATGTACAAATATAATATTTTCTATAAATAGTCATAATCACACTTCCAGATTCTGCGATGTTAATTCATTTCAATCCGTTGTTGACTGAAAAGGTCGAACTTCCTACAGGAGCAACTTTTGTAGTTGCGAATTCTCTTGTAATGGCAAATAAAGCGGCAACATCTCACTATAATTACAGAGTGATGGAGTGCCGACTGGCAGTTAAAATAATTGCTAAGAAATGCGGTAGGAGTTTCCTTTTCAGAAATACCAAATATTTTATTAAGAGTTTTGTTTTATTTATTCTGAATTATATCAACATGGGTAGAATTACAAGTTTGTTACCCAGACTATGCCAAACTATTTTTTAAAAAAGGAGGCTAAATGGTTAAATTTTATGAAAAATTTATTTGATGGTGTTTTTTTATCGGAGACGTAAGGTACCGCTCTAGTAGTCACTCTTATTTGTTGTTAGAGTTGTTAAAGATTTGTAGATTTTATTTTTTTTAAATAGAGTAAACATTTATTTTATTTTTGGTTTTACAGCAATATTTATTGAACATAAATGAAAGATATATACAATATGAATGATCCATCTAAAATGAAATTTTCTGTAAAACTTTAATTTGTTGAAATAACTTCGTTTTTATATGAACTTGTTGAATTCAGAGCAATGATTTATATATGTATCTGATATAAATATGTAGGGTTTGGTTTGTACTAGTTTAATAAAGTATACATATTTTCTTTATTTACAAATGACATTACATATGAATCTATTGTCTATAACTTTCATGTTTCAATCTTTCATTTATCTGAAATGATCATAGCTCTGAAATAAATAAAAATAAAAACAATGATTAGTCTACTTTTCAAAAAAACACAAGTTTACAAACACCATAAGCATGCAGTTATTTCAATAAAATCAAGTTTTATTAAAAATGTATTTAATACATAAATCCTTCACTTATGTTATATGATCATTGCTCTGAAATAAAAAAATAAAAATGTTCAGTCCACGTTTGAAAAAATTAAAAGTCGATAAACACCATAAAACTGTAGTTATTTCAATAAATTCAAGTTTTAGAAAAAAATTATTCAAGGTACATCTTTCATGTATGTTAAATGATCATTGCTCTAAAAGAAATTAAATGTTTAGTCTACTGTAAAAAATAACTGACAATAATCAAGAGTAACTCATAGAGCAGTGCTCAAAATTCCAGATTTTGATGATTAGTCTTTGAAACCTTGGCTAAATTACTCAATTTTTTTAAAATTTATTAGACTCTCTGAATTAAAAAAATTATTTGGCTCGATGTGGAACCATTAAAGAACTAACCAAACTCAACACTCCTTAATTTTGCTAACATATTTGGAGAGGTGTTTTAAGTCACTTGGCTGTTGACTCATAAATAATTAAAATGCTTCGGTTTGAATGTGTTGATAAACTTATTTTGTTATATTTGTTTGATTGTTAATTCTTTATTTTTTATGTATAATTGTTTTCATCTGATTTTTATTCTTAATTAATTAATAACTTGAAAATATATGTGTTAATTATTTATCTATTTACGCCGCTCTTGACAGGTTTGATCTCGAAATGTTTATCTGACACATCTATAATGAAATTCAAAGATTTGCAAAAAAGTCTTGGATTTACACTAGATGAGATGGTTGAAATTATACCCAAATATTTGCACACTGAACCTTACACACAAGAAGAAATTTGTTCGGAATTGGAAATAAGTATAGAAGAATTAATAAATGCAAGTACTTCAGATATTTTCCTTTTATGTAATTATTCACTTTGTAAAAAAGTAGTTTCTAGAAGAAGAATTATTTTTATTGCTTTTGTAGTATCTAGCATTTTAAGGAAATGTTAAAATAGGTCTGAAACAAGATTTAACTTTTTTATATGGTAGAAAAACTAATTATTACATTATGTTGATCAAACGTTGTTCATAGAACCACTTAAACAGTTTGAGTTTGTTTTTAAAGGTATTACACAGCATTGGAAAAAAATTGTATCCCTTTAGTTAAACATGCATATCAAAGCTCCACATAGGCTTGTATTTCCAATGTTTTTGTTGTTGTCATCATTAAACAATGATTTAAATGATTATGTATGAGGTGCTCCATGCCACAAGGGCAAAGATGCTACAAGCTAAAAAAATCATTTTCTATGATTCCCAAATCTGCCAGACAAGCTTCATGTTTTAGCCCTGGCAGCTAAGCGATACTGTTCGTCGTTCAGGGACAGCATCCCATTAAATAGTATGATCCAGCCCCATGTACTTTTATTTAGCAAACTTTCAATAGTTATTACTTAATATCTGTTTTGGGTATTTTCGCCCTTCATTTTTGTCGAGCGTGCATAGCAAAGCTCTACATAGGTGTAGAAATTCTGATGTCATTGTCGGCGTTAGACAATTACTTGAATTCTTATGTTTATTTTTTTCATATAGGCTTGGTTATTGGTTTTAAGTTACTGAATAAATCATCCCGAACCGTTCGGTTTGTGGATTACTAGTTATTTAATGTTATTCCTTTTTATCTATTTCTTTTACATGATTTGTGTACACATTAAATTTACTATTCTTGAGTAACAGATCTATTGCTTCCTACATTTTTGTTTTTTTAACATTTTAAACTTTAAATATTCAATTTTTAGTTTACTAGCTATTCAATGTAATTTAAATACTACGATTAAAAAAATTAAATGAATAAATGAAAGTTTTTTTTCATATTTTGGTTTTATTTATGGATCAATGGATATGAAATTAAGTTTACATAAATACTCTCTAATGTGATTTTTTTATTGAAAGATGTTTTCTCGCTTTGAATCATCTTTTTTGATTGATTAATATGTCTGACATGGGGACATACAAATCTTTCTTTTTCTGCAGCTTATGACCTTCCACTTCCATGTACATTATTCTTCTCCTTATATACTTCAATCTCCTTTCTTGCATCTTCTTACTTATATCTGTAACTTTTACTGTGTCTCTTATGTATGCATTCCTTATTGCATCCTTTTTTTACACCGCACATCCATCTCGGCATTCTCATCTCTATGATCTTGTACACTTTTCTTTATTTTTCTGTCAAAGAGGACCCCGGGTTCCTTTCTCCATGCATCCCACCCAGATTAACATCTATCTCAAGCTCTCCTCTCTCAGTCATGTGTGAACCCAGGTACTTGAAAAGTGACACTCTAATGATGGTATCCTCATACATTTTAATTTCTTATCCATCATCTCTTCCATTGGACCACAAATACCCAGTTTTGGCCCTGTTTATCTTTGTGCCCATATCTTCTAAGTCTAATGCCTTTTTTCATTTTGAGGACATAAAAATATTTTTGTTGAAACTTTTTTATATTTTGGTTTTATATATGCACCAGTAAGTTGGAAATGAAGTTTACATACCTAGTCTCTAAGGTGAATTTTTGATTAAAAGATATTTGATTGATATTTCTGATATGGGACATATAATTTTTTCAAGTTCACCAAATGGTCACGAGACATTTCAACTTTTTGGTTCATGGATTACTAGTTTAAGAAAGGGCAAAATAAGAATGCAGGTTCTAGTGGTAACATATATGTGAAATTTGGTTTATCCTCTGTTAATACTGTTAATTAATTATTCATGTATTTTCCCATTGAATATGCTACTATAAAATTACTGTTGTATGATATACATTAAATTCATTTTTCACAAAGGTGTATCTATTATTTTCTAATACCTATTGTGAATTGTGACTAAGTACTAACTTTTAATATATTCTATTTATTGTGGAAATAATTATTAAGGCTTGAAATACTTGATATTCCAATACCATAAATAATAAAAGTTTTCTGACAGGAAATATTGACAAAAAATACATCGGACATAAAAGAATTCTACCTACATGATCGTGCATTGCACGTTTTCTCCGAGGCTGCCAGAGTCTATGAATTTAAGCAACTGTGTGAAGGATTATCAAAGTCGCCCAATCAGAGCCAAGCTCAAATCGAGTCGACGCTTCAAAAACTCGGAGATGTAATGAATCGGTCTCACGCATCCACAAAAGACCTGTATTGTTGTTCACATCCAAGCTTGGATATCTTGGTCGAACTATCTAAAGACATTGCTTATGGTGCTAGACTAACTGGTGCTGGGTATGTTGACTAATGCTTGGGGAAATTCTTAATCTAGTCTGTTCAAATCAGTTTATGTTTGAAATTATTTCTCTTCTCAAGTTTATACTATTTTTCTAACAACAACTCAAAAAACTAAAGACCTAACACTCCATTGTCACTGGAATCATATAACAATCCCCGACATCACATCTACAGATGGAAACAAAATATCTTCCAGTGAAAACTAATTGGTAGCTTAGCTGCATGATTGACGAAAGAAAATGAGTCCTTCTCTTGTCAAGATGAATGAATAAATATTCATCTTGACAAGAGAAAGACTCATTTCTTTCCATAATCACACACCCAAACTACTCTTATCATTTGTATTATTGTAAACAATGCACTTTTCCAACCCAGACAGAAAAAAGAACCGTGTTGAAATAATTTTAGCAACATCCTTCCTCTTTAACAATCTAAACAAATCATAAAAATATCCACAACCACATAACAAGTTACACATTGATAAACACTCAAATGTACAGAATTTTCAAACAAGAACCACAAAAATAGAAATCTCTTGAAAGCACACTTGAACATATTCCAGCATAGACTGGACAACACAAACTCGCCACTCTGTCCACCCTGTCCACTACATATACATTATATGAACTTCTTATCTATTGATCATTTTTCCCAGTAGAGACAATTCTATTGAACTTCTTGATTAGAGTGGCTGGATATATAGGCTCCGTTGGTTTTCTCAACTCCTTTCTATAATTCTACTCTCATCTAATATTATGAAATTCATAACAAATAATTTCCAACTAACTCTTAACATAGTATTAACAACAATTTATTGATCTGATGCTTTTATTAATGAAAACTAAAAAAAGAGTTATTGTTAGTAACATTAATGGCAGATCATCTTGTTGATTTATAGTCATGTTTTATAATTTTTTTAAACTTTGTCAAAAGTGAAATCCTTTTTTCATATATATAATCAGCAAGACTATAAAGAATATTTAAGTAAATAATTTTAATGAAGTATTACTTTTATACTTGCATTTTTGTGTTTTAAAATTACCATTATATGAAAAACACTTCTCTTCTTATTTGTACATAGCTAACTATGCTTCAAAATGTTATGAAATTGTTTTTCATTATTTGTTATAACTTTTTTCACTTATGAAACTCGGTTAAATGTTTGAGAAAATCAAAATATTTTTACCTGTTCACCAGCTCTAATTCGTTAATTTTTTTAAATTGCTTGATTAACCTAATTATGACCACAAATATTGTGATCATTGACAATTGTGTGTATGTTCTCATAATTTAAATTTTTTTTACAGATGGGGAGGCTGCATTGTTGCCTTAGTTGCCTCCGATAAAATTGAAACTTTCAAAGAAAAACTTCTGGGAGATTATTATGCTAATCTACCTGCAGCAAAAGATAAGAATGTAGATTCTTATCTGTTTAGTACCCAACCTGGTGAATGTGCTTCAGTTTTTAAACTCTAGATATCAGAGTGGTTGTATGTTAAAATAAATATGTTTATACAGTTAGATTTTTTGTTGGAGTTATTCAGACGTATGATAAGGAGAATTTGAAATTTGATATGCGTCCTATCAATGCTTATATTGATTTACTTCAAAGGTAGCATTTGATCGTCATTGGAGTAGGAGTTGCAGACTAACGTCAAAGCTTATAAATTTATTTCATTAAGTTTGTTTCTTATTTTTTAAATGTTAAAATTAGTTAACTGTATTCTATAGATGTTATTTTTGACATATGAAAAATTAAATTCCGTATGTTTTATTCGCCATGAGGAGGGCGACTCGTACACTTCACTTTGTTCACCTAATCGTCCTAATGCTAGCCATAACGAACATAAGCATTGTGAACCTCGACTTGCAATTTAAAATATATTTTTGCACAATGAGTGAGCTTTTATTTGATGGAAAAAATATTTTTCAATGAATAGATTTGATTATCATAAAAAGAAATACCAAAATCAATGCATGTGATTAATAAGAATAGAAAATTATATTAAATTGTATTCATAAATTAATAAATATAAGTTCATAAATAAATAAGACATTTTGACTAAAACTTAAGAAAATTAATCCCTTAAACCAGATATAATGTGAGGAAAATTGTGATCAAATCACTTCAAACAGAAGTTTTTGGTGTACCAAACAACATTGTTAAGCAATGTTTTATTTTTTATTATTATTTAGAAATGTTTTGTAAACCAGCTGAAATATACTTTTCAGTGAGTGTTGCTTGTTGGAGCACCTCAAGTATTGTAGTAATTGTAAGTTATTTTCAATCTTGGGAATATATAAGGTCTGGTTTTCACTCAAATATAATAAAAAAAATTAACCACAGATGAATCATTGCATATATAACATTTCTGTTCACTGAGTAGTACTCACTATGAAATATGAATTTGAAATTTCCAAATATTTTTATAATTCATCACTTAAAAAATTGCATTTGTGGGAATTACTCTTCACATGATGATTACCATTACAAGACTACATCTACAGACCAACATTTACATTATGCTCGTCCATAAAACTTGCTGTGGGCGTTCGTCTTTAATTACTCAATGCCAGATGACCAAATTTAGCAAATTTGTAGTAAAATTTACTATATTCGAAAGTTTTAAGGTTCTTTCGAAGTATTTATAACTGCAGTGTGAAAAGGTGCAGTTGTGTAAATAATATTGGTACTAGCTTCAATGCAGCTCACATCGTCACCAACTGCAATGGAGTATATGCAATAATAATTATTTGTTTACTTATTAAAATAATACATCAACAGTCAAGTTGTTTTAGTTATTGTTATTATTTTCAAATTTTTAAGTTGTATTATACTGCAGTGCCTTCTTTGTTAATCCATAGTCTGCCACGGTTTCTAGTCAACGTTTAAATAAATTTAACATATCTTTTATTATTCATGCAGCACTGGGCATTGGCCCGTTTATGTATATAATCAATCAATCTCTTATTCTTCATAACGGCGCTGGGCATTGGCCCATTTATTTATATAATCAATCTTATTGTTCATAATGTATACATTGTATAGTTTGAATGCAAATAATCTTAGATTGATGCTCAACTATGTTCGCTCTGTGGTTAAAGTACTAAAATATTTATTATGTTGAATAATTTCAAATTTTATGAAAATATATTCTGAGGAGTATCTATGTATTACTAATATGTTAGTATAAATTGTTGAATAAAATTATAATTATCTATTTTTGGATTTGTATGCACAATGGTTTTGTATTGAAATAAAGTTTTAATTTAAATTGTGTTTTACTTATTTCAATATGAATAATAACAAACACCTTATAAAGTTTTGTATAATTGATGCAAAATCTAGCAGGATTATCACATTCTTCACGAGTTTTGTAGCCTGTTTGCAGGGCAGTTACAACTTAAAATTATGAATTTAAAATGATTAATTTCGATTACATCCAGACAGCAGAGTATCAGGACCAAGTTAGTCTTACATACAAACTGGTCCAAATTTAACAATATTATTAGTGGCATATAAATTACCCAATAACATTCAAATAGTTTAAAATTAACTTTCTCGGACATTAATTTTAGACAGATAATAATATTGTTAAATTTGATTATAGAAAATAGTTACGTATACGGTAAATGAAAAAAAAAACGTTAATGTAAGTGAAGGGGA
>JARUHE010328802.1:0-11014 GCA_031471125.1 Archaeomysis grebnitzkii | reverse complement strand
ATTTTAATTTAATGGTTCAACTATGTATTTTAATTTAATGGTTCAACTATGTATTTTAATTTAATGGTTCAACTGTGGATTTAAGTTAATGGTTCAACTGTGTATTTTAATATAATGGTTCAACTGTGTATTTCAATGTAATGGTCCAACTGTGTATTTTAATTTAATGGTTCAACTATGTATTTTAATTTAATGGTTCAACTATGTATTTTAATTTAATGGTTCAACTGTGTATTTAAGTTAATGTTCAAACTGTGTATTTTAATTTAATGGTCCAGTTGTGTATTTTAATTTAATGGTCCAACTGTATATTTTAATTTAATGGCCAACCTGTATATTTTAATTTAAGTAAGTTGATATTAAAACAAAACAGTTAAAAAAAGACAAACATTAATCCAAGTCAGCCTTGTAATTATGATTAGAACAGAAGCTGGTATTTCAAACCTATAATAATATATCATTTTTAAAACGAAAAAATGTATTGCATTGCATTGTGGGTAAAATTATTTCAATTTTTTTGGAAAAAATATGTTTTCAAAAACATACAAAATTTCTTCACAATAAAATTTCGTTAAATTCATAAAATTAAAACTTAGGAAAATTTAAATTAAAAAAGTGAGAAGGATTGCCAATAAATGGGAAAATTAAATGCTGGTAGACAATCATTACTGGTGCAATTTTTTCTGATGAAAATTCCTGTTCCATCTCTTAAATCCTAATTAAAGGTTCTTTTCCATCCTAATATTTCCTTATGAAAGACCCTTTTCCATACTAATGCTTCGCAATGGAAGGATATTTTCCATCCTAATATTACCTAATGAAAGGCTTTTTTCTATCCTAATGAATTTTAGTATAAAAGGCCTTTTTCCATCCTAATAATTTCTAATAAAAAGCCCTTTTACATAGAAATTCTTCCTAATGAAATGCCTTATAACATACAAAGATTTTCTAATGAAAGGCCTTTTTCCATCCTAATATTTCCTAATGAAAGGTCCTTTTACATCCTAATATTTCCTAATGAAAGGTCCTTTTACATCCTAATATTTCCTAATGAAAGGTTCTTTTACATCCTAATATTCCCTAATGAAATGTCCTTTTCCATCCTAATATTTCCTTATGAAAGATCCTTTTCCATCCTAATCCTTCCTAATAAAAGACCCTTTTACATCGAAATTTTTCCTAATGAAATTCCTTATAACATACAAATGTTTACTAATAAAAGGCTCATTTCCATACAATTGCTTCTCAATGAAACTCTTTTTTCAATCCTTATATTACCTAATGAAAGGTCCTTTTCAATCCTAATACTTCTCAATAAAAGACTTTTTCCATCCTAACGCTTCATAATTAAAAGCCCTTTTCCGTCTAAATGTTTCCTACTGAAAGACCCTTCTTAATGAAAGGCTCTTTTACACCCTAATGTTTCCTAATGAAATGTCTCTTTACATGGGAATGTTTCCTAATGAAAGACCCTTTTCCATACTAATGCTTTTCAATGAAAGGCCCTTTTCCATCCGAATATTTCCTAATGAAACGACCTTTTCCATACTAATAATTCCTTATGAAAGGACCTTTTCCATCCTAATATTTCCTAATGAAAGGTCCTTTACGTCCTAATATTTCATAATGAAAGGTCCTTCACGTCCTAATATTTCGTAATGAAAGGTCCTTTTATATCCTAATAGTTCCTAATGAAAGGTCCTTCACGTCCTAATATTTTCAAATGAAAGGTCCCTTTACATCCTAATATTTCTTAATAAAAGGTCCTTTTACGTCCTAATATTTCCTAATGAAAGGTCCTTTTGTATCGAAATATTTGCTAATGAAAGGTCCTTTACGTCCAAATCTTTCCTAATGAAACGTCCTTTTATATCATTGTCAAGAGTTAACCGGTCGCCAGGTTCTATCCTTTAAATAAACTGTTAAATAATTCAATATAGCTTTTAAAATTTGTAATATCCATCATTACTGTTATATCTCTATCTATTTATCATTTATTATTATTAGATTTTTACCTATGTATCATTGTTATTCGGTATCATGTTCTATTAGTTATTATTCATCTTATGTGTCTCATAAAAATATATGTAATTAACAATCGGGCATAACCAATTTGGAATGTTTTGTGGCAGCACGAAGTTCATTGTATGGACAAAATTTACTGTCCTAATCTGGCGGAAATAACAAGCTTCCGCTTTTTAACTACCTGCCCAATCGATTATGTCCAGTTTTCTTTACATAATTTATATAAATAAACTAGCTGGCAACTTCCCATTTCCGCCAAGGAATCAGGGAGAGCTATCCACAAGTTTAGTTAGAAAGAGGCAGGGGCAGAGAGAACAAGTCTAAAGTAACAACCTGCCTAAAACTCATATCCTCGACATCCTTCGAGGACAAACTTTAGTGTCGGTATTGGACATTCTTCCAACCACACAAAGTAACAACCTGCCTAAAACTCCTACCTCGACATCCTTCGAGCACAAACTTTAGTGTCGGTATTGGACATTCTTCCAACCACACTATGTAACTGAAATAAATACTAGTTAGAAAAATAACGGTGAAATTTTACTAGTAAAAATTATCTAATATTTAAACTAAAATTTAAGATCTTTGTGATTAAACAAAATTATGATTGAAAATCAACCAGTGTAAAAACCTTCCAAATAAACATTTAAATCTTCCGTTTTCGTGTCCCTCATTTGACTATATAATAATTTGTGAACGAGTTAAGACTCTATTTTCTGTGAGAGCTCTCCCTCTCTCTCACAGTCTCATATATATGTTCATATATGTTCATATATCTATATATTTATCTAGGTTTATCTTTGTTTATATATGTTTGTATATGTTTATATACGTTTATCTATGTTTATGTATGTTTATATTTGTTTATCTTTTTTTTATATGTTTATATACGTTTATCTATGTTTATATTTGTTTGTATATGTTCATCTATGCTTAATTGCTTATATTAGTATATATACGTTTATCTATGTTTATATATGTTAATACATGTTAATCTATATTTATCTATGTTTAAATATGTTTATATATGTTTATATATGTTTATCTATGTTTATATATGTTTATATATATTCATCTATGTTTATATATGCTTATCTATGTTTATCCATGTCTGTGATGCGTCAAAACAGACAACTAAAGCTTTAACTGAACATTATTACAAATATAAGTAAAATGAAACAAGAACTAAAGACTCAAAAATAAACCAAACTTAAAGATGTATACCATGACATTATTGAACAATGTGATCCCATACTACAGCGATGCATTCAACTGGCTAAAGAAAAAACGATCCAGTTCCTGCTTGCCCATCCAATCACTTGGATACAGCCTCAACAAGCAGGAACTCCGAGATTCTGTTTGTCTATGCTACAGAAAGTGCATATCAGTGCACGGTTCAGGTAAGACCGATGTTGACCATACACTCACTTGCAAAACGGGAGGTTACATAATGGTACTGCACAATTGATATATAGCTGAGCTGCTAAGAGAGGTATATCATGACGTAAGGCTAGAGCCAGAATATCTACCAACAAGAAATGCATTGCATCAAAGTACCAACAGCGCAGAAAAAGATAGACTAGATGTCTCAACCGTAGGCCTATGGAGCCCCTACGAACAATCACACCTCGATGTTCGTGTCTTTCACCCTAATGCTCCTAGTTATATTAATAAAAACCTTCGACAGGCATACAAGGAGCAAGAAGGGGAAAATGACATACAATGACCGTATTCTGAACATCGAAAAGAGGACTTTCACACCCTTGGTGTTCTCCACAGCTGGTGGCATGGGCAGAGATGGCGAAGTTTACCATAAGTGGTTAGCACAACTATTAGCCGAGAAAAGATATGAAGCCTATTCGCATGTCATTAATTTCGTTAGAACCAGAATCAGATTTACCCCTTTAAAATTTATTGTGATCTCTGTAAGAGGAATCATAAGTAAACAGAAATTGACGACTGATGCTGTATCTCAAATCTGGTTCAGCATGATCCCAGTAGATACTAATAATAATTTTGTCTGAGTGTCTGACTTGAATGACGGTGTTTTTTGTTGAGCAGTAGCTGCTTTTGGTTCTTCAGATTTTTGCTATTGTTCTACCAAGATTACGTAGTTATTATGGATCATTCTTCGTTGCAAATGTTTTTTGTTTTATAAAATAAAATGTATTTATCAGGAAGTCTAATAACAATTTCAATACTATGGCTTAAATGTAATTGTTATTTATTAGCTTACCTAAAATTATTTTTATTTTACATACATAACTTTAAGTGTTATTTACTTGATATATTATAAATTTAAATACCAAAGTTTGAAGGAATGAACTTTATTAGTAATGAAATTATTTATGAATTTTACTTATAAATGTTAACGAATTAGATAAGAAAAAATGTTTCATGGATTATAAATCAAAAGCAGCACTTGTCAGATTACAGAGAGCTAGAGTTTTCTGTTGAGAGAAACCAGTTGGCTAGTCAGTGACTGTGTGAGCGAGCGAGCGATAAATTAATTAATTGATAACAGGTACTACCCTATGAAAGAAAACATAAAATTGGTTTGGTTAGAAAAAAGGGGTTAAAAACTTTAAAAAAGTAGAAGGTTAAGAATTAGTGCCTCTATATTTGAGGCGTTTATTTTGGGGAAAACACCCTAAGATCTTTTTATTATTTTGTTCGTTGTCCTATCACACGTATATAGCCACAATGAAAGATACTCACATTGCCATCTCATCTTCTATTTGCGTAGGTGAAGGTTCAGTTTGGATGGCATTCAGGCTTGACTGGAACTAAGCATGTTCGCTCGCTGGAATTGGATTGAGGAACCTTGCGATACGGTGCACATCTGGGTTAATTAATTCCCAGATTTATTTGATTTTTGTGAATTCCCACATTTAGTGCTGACATTTTCCTTCTTTCATGCAATGTTTGGTTCGTGTATCTCACCCTCGTGCCATTCCTCATTTGGTCATGATGTGCAAATTTCAGTCCTGAGCTTTCTCCAACATTGATTTGGGTACTGGGTTCATTGAGACTAAGGGGTATTATAATATTGATAGGGTTAATTGCTTATATAGTTTTAATTTGTTTCTTGTTGTCATTTTATTGAATCTTTGTAGTTTGGTCAGAGCAATTTTTGGCGTGCACTTTGTTTTTCACATGTGTCCAAAAAGTTATCTTTTGTTTGGTGTTCGATTATTTTTTCCATCGGGGGATGCTTGTCTGTTTGCTTTTGTTCTTGGTTTGCTTCCCAGGGAGATGATTGTGAAATGTTTTGTATTTGTTTTGAACTTTCCATTCCTTTCATATTTGTTGATTACCTCCACTCTTCTTACTGTTTTTGCTTGGAAGATTTACTTACCTTCATTGGAAATTGTTTGTGTGATGCCATCTGCACATATGAATTGTTCTGCATCGGCTCCTGGGGCTGGGATGTCTATTTTGAATATGTTGAACAGCGTTGATGAGAGACAGCTTCCTTGGGGCTTCCAGAAGTGTAGTTTTGTTATCTTATTTTGACAAGAAAATCATTTTTCTTTTTTGAGCTCATCCGAGAAATATCCAATGGAGATGCAACTATTGAGTATTCTTCTGAAGTTTTATTTCATGTTTTGTAGCAGATGCTTCATGGTTTCTTTGCTGATATTGCTGAAGAATGGTGCCTTTTTTTTGTGCTGTTGATTGTTGCTTCCAGGTCCTCCATGCCTATTTCTTCGGTGAGTCCATTTCTTCTGATGGTTTTTCAGGTTTGCATTGTGATGTGGTACGATGTCTTCCATGTATTCTGTTGACCAGTCGCTAACAAATTGTTCTGTTTTATGGTCGAATGTGTTGTTTTCTTCAGGTGTCATTTTGAAGTTATCACTTCATATTCTTCGGAATAGCTCTTATTTTTCTGTTCCTCGTAGATCTTGCTTCCATTTTGCCCTTTAGCTATGTAGTTTGTTTTCTTCTTATTGTTTTCCAATCAATCTTCTGCTGGTTATTTGATGTCGGTTTTCATTTATTCCGCAGTTTTTACCTATTTTACCCTACTTGCTTCTTGATATTCAGAGCTGATTTGTTCTCTCAGTCTTCTTAGTTATGCATTTTTCCAAGGGTTACATCTCACAGCAACTCCATCTTGATCTGTAAGCTATTTTATAGGCCAGTTTCTGATACTAACAGTTTGCAAACAGTTCGTAAAATTTGGAAATTTATGACGTCATAGGCGTTTTTGACTCTAACCGTTCGCTAACTGTTTCAAAACAGTTTGCGAACTGTTTAATCAAAAAAGCAAAATTTTACAAACAAGCTTTTGAGGTAGTTTCGAGGTGACGTCATGGAATACAAATGTAAACAACGAATGTTTTGCTTAAATTTTTCTATAGATTGTTTATAAACAAGTTAAATGTATAAATACTTAGGCTATAAACTATTTTTGAAAAGACTAACAGAAAAAATTAAATCAATCAATTATGGCAACTTTTCGGTTGCCGTCAGCCTCCTCATAATTCAATTATAAACTTTTAAACATGTTGTTTTATTTTAATAGAAGTACTAAATTCAATTAATACTTTCAAAAATTTATCTTTAGACTGACTTTTTTGAAGACAAATTCAAAGTTAACTTTTATTGCAGTTTGTTTACATAAGCAACTGACATTTATTTTAAATTTTTCTGGGTTTTGTGTTTTCAAACTCTCTGAAACTGTTTCAAAAAGAATGACGTATTAGTGTCGTTCGCATTTTGAAACTGTTAGTATTGAAAACTGGCCTTATGTTTGGTGGTATGGTAGGGTAGGTGAAACTTTTGAACTTTGTTGTGGGAGTTCCTTTGCCCGCTGCATTTTCTACTCTAGTCACGATGTTTTCCAGTGCTTCGTTAATTTATTCTACTTTGGGCTCAAACTGTGTTAGTTTTGTTGCCAATCCTCTTTGTTGTAGTCCTTTCTTGCTTTATCTGGTATCTGTATAGATGAGCTTGATACTGTCAGGCATACGGGTATGTGGTCACTTAAGGCGTGATCTCAACTGACCTTTTTCCGCATCGCATCACTTTTCCACGTTTAAAACGTATCACAAATTTTCAAATCGTATCATGATGGGTTAAAAACACATACATATTTCTCTTTAAAATTGAATCAATGAAAATCGTAGCACATTGATAAATAATTGTATTTGTTTTTATATTTAGGCTATTATAGGTAATTAAAAATGATAAATAAGAACTTTAAACGATTTAAAACAATTTAGGCTAGGCTATGTCACTCTACACTTACAGCGTAGATCAATCATGATATCATTATAGGATACATATATTTTGATAACAAATATATTTGTTAATGTTTTTATAAAAAAATGTTGTCTTAAATAATACATTATATTTATAAAGAAATGATTTTTTTAAATCCCAAATAGGCTAATGTTTTAAATAACAACTGTAAACACAACTAAAATTAGCTAGCAGACATTAAAATTTAATCAGTGCTTATGAGCCATAACAACATATGAAATTATTTAGTAAATATTTGTTTAAGAAATTACTTTGCAAAAAGTTGTAATATAGTTTAATAAGTTAATTTTTAGAATTTTTTAAAGAAATAATACACTATTATCATAGTTATAACATTTTACACAAATATGAACTTCATTTGAATGGAAAAACTACTGTACACTACTGATTTCAGTATAAACATTGCCGATTGTGAGATCGACACTTGAGTTTCTGTTGTGTGAAAATGCGCGCGTGTTGCCACTTTCACATCAAAGAATTTTTGTCTGAAGTATTTACAAAGAATTTAGTTTATAAATCTTAAAATAAGGTTGATAGTCCAAGATACAAGTGTTTAAAAACAATTATACCGATTATTTTATTTAGAGGTTGCCAACAACTGAATTCAAGATTAAAATGTACTTTTACTTGAAAGTTTCAGACTTTCTTAACAGCCTTCGTGATTTGCTACATCTCAAACTTTGTTTTTAATTCTTGGATAAAAAACATTTTTTGACACCCTGTTTATAAATGTCTATAAAAACGGTGACATTGTTTCTTTATATAGCCTACTGGTGAAACAATGTTTTTGGTTTAGTTTTAAACAATAAACCATTCGTTATAAATATACACTGGCTGTTTTTGATCATGAGAAATCACAAAACGAAAAATCAAAATGATGGTTTGTTTTATTTTATTTATTTTATTTTATTTAAGAAAATGAATTTACTTGTTAAGGTATATTCAAAATTTGTTTGTTTAGTTTAATTTAAAATTATGGTGAATAATCATGTGTTTTCACTCATTGTGATACGATTTTCAAACGTGATACATTTTCAATGCACACATTTTTGAAAAAGTCGGTATCCAGCTTTGTCCGTGACTTAACCAATGGTTAAGCCAATGGTTACAATAGATGTTATCTCAAAAAATATAAATTTGCGTGAAAACCTTATTTAGTCAAAGTTGTTTAGAATGTATAATTCTTTATTTTATTTTAAACAGACATGTTTGTAAATAAAAAATAAGAAAGATGGTTTGCCAAATCTTGCAAATTAAAAGTTTATTACACTATTCTTAAAATTAAAAGGCCGACATTTTATTCTAAGGAAACATTGCTTAAAAGTCAATAATTAAAAACTTTTATGACACAACATTTTCTATCATATTTTGAAAGTAAACCATATATAGAGCTACGCTACTACGTACGCACGCTCGATAATAATGAATACAACTACAAATAATTTAATTTTTTTATTTGACATGGGTTTTTTGAACAATGGTACACAATTTCATTCATTGTGTCCTACACTGGCCTGAATTACACGCTCAAGTCTGTTACGAAAGCCCTCTACTGCTTTACACAGGGTTTTTTGTTTTTTTGCCCATTTTTTCTCGTGAGAGCACTTGAGAGCTTCAACTGACACATGAGAAGAAGCACAGGCATCTGCCTCGAAAAGGGACCAAACACAAAAGCCCATCGGGTTGAGGTCTGGTGACGAGGGCGGCCAAACCTCCTTGCTCAAAAAACCCGAAAAAGGGTCTTGGTACCGCTTCTGTGTCTTATTGGATGTGTGTGATGGTGCACCGGCTTGTTGGAAGGTGAACGGCTTGTTGGAAGGTGAACGGCTTGTTTTTTAAGTGTTTTTTGGCCGCTTGAAGTGCAGGAGTCAAGATTGTTTCAACGTACGAAATTGTGTTCAATTTTGCACCTTGTGGTACAAAATGATGGGAGACTTCCATGCTTTGGAAATAGCGGCCCACACCACAACAGAAGAAGGTTTCTGTCGTCTGAAAACCCTTCTCATGGAATCAGGAATGTCTGCAGAGGATTTTGCTAGGATTCTGTCATTTTGTCGGTTGCAGATTGCCTTGACAGTGAGCAATTTTTCGTCCGTGAAAATGATCTCGCTCGTCTCCGTACCTGCCTTCATCTTGTTAAGAAGAATCTTCGCTCGAGCCAGTCTCTTTTCTTTGTGGAGGTCTGTGAGGTGCTGACGAGTTTGCATTTTGAGAGGTAACAACTTCAAATCGGTTTTAACAATCTTTCTCATCGTCTTCTCACTGACATTCATGTCACGGACCATTGCCCTCATGGATCTTCTTTGATTGCGCCGGACTCAGGCTCTGACAGCATTATCGACCTTTGAAGTCCGATAAGATCGTGGTCTTCTACTTTGAGGACGATCTTCAGTACTTTGGGGTTCTTTAAACCTGATAACTGCGTAGTAAACAGTTGATCTTGGAGCTTTAAGAAGCTTCACAATCTCAGAATTTGTTTTGCCCGCGCGATGGAGCTCAATAATGGCTGCACGTTTATCACTCATAATCGATATTAAAGCTAAATTTTGACAAATTAATGAAATAATCTGGACGAGGAGGGTTGAAATAATTAATATTTAATACTGGGAACTTACTGGATATATTTAAGAGTTTATTAAATTTAATATTATATTTTGCCCATGGACTTTGTCCGCACCCTATGGCATGTGCTCAATATCTCCAAAGTTCACAACATTTATAAAAAATTTGAATTTTGGAGGGATTCAGCGCAGATACCATACATAAATATTTTTACTTAACTTATTCAGTATATATGCTATCTATGGTTATAGTTAATGCTCCTTGGAAGCCATCTTACTATATTGTAAGTATTAGTACTGTATTGGTTATCTATAGGTTTTTGTCTTTTACCTAAGCTATTTTATTTACTGTGGTAAATGGATACCATATTACATCCAATTTTCTTCAAATGTTTTATCTCTGTCTAAGAAAATTATTTGTCTTAATAAATACTCATAAAAGTCAACAAAGCTCAAATTAAACTAAAAAAAATAAATCTAATTTATTTAATACATTATTACTATTTGCACTGGCCTAAATTAGTTTTATTGAATTAAAAAATTGTGTGTCGTATCTTGGTGAATGGACTAAAATGACATGAATTTACCAATGAGGAATGTTTCAAATCTTTGGCACATATGTTACATAAGTGAAGGTCATTTCTTAATTACAAACCATTCAAATTTCATTAAAAATGGCATTAATAACTTGAAAATATGTTTTATTATTATAATGATAATTATAAAAAGTGTTCTGTTATTATTATTAGTAATATTGGGGTTTTTTAATTGATTTTTGATAACTTGACCGATATATATCGTACTTCACATATCGACCTTAATACTACTATCCACATCAAATGTTGGTACCCTAAGGATAAAATACAGGCATATAGAGATTTTTCCAAGCTAACGTAAGCCTAGCACATACGAGTTTAAGGAAAGACATTCACGTTCAACTTACCTATCAATAGAAGAGTGGACTTTAATCAATACGAACGAAATTTTCTTATCCGCTCTGCTATCATAGCTTATTAAAATGTTTCAAGTTATTCTTCCTTATATAATATTTTACATTTTTTTAATGCAAATCACTAAAATGCTTGCATAGAACTGCTCATTTTATACGCTTGTGACCGAACTAGTTTTTTTTTTTTTTTTTTTTTTTTTTTTTTTTG
>JARUHE010328801.1:0-19240 GCA_031471125.1 Archaeomysis grebnitzkii | reverse complement strand
TATATTTATCAAAGAAAATGAATATTTTCACATTAAATCTCCTCCTTGCATAGAACATTATTGTTCTATAGAAATAATCACTAGTTAATATTTTTTAATTTCATAAAAAAATCCTCTTTGTTTCAACCAAATTTATCCTCTTTAAGTTCTAATTTTTAAAATGAGCACCCTGATTAAATATACAAAGTTATTTAGAATCAAATAATAATAAACAAAACTTGAAAATTAAATAAATCAAATAAAAATAAACATGGCAAACACTCACATTGGCTTCATATCAACTTTCGTCAACTTTGCTTTCAGCGTCGAAATGACCGATTCACTCGACGGCTCGTCGGTCACCAACATTTTCTTTCTCCCGTCAGTTTTTTCGATCTGTAACGAATGAACGGATTACTAAACTTCTCACAACTCGATGTTAACCAAATATTTGGTTTTTTACATTTTCAAGCGACAAAACTTTCCGAGCGAGACTCACGTCCAACAATGCCGTGTAGAACTGTTTCACCAGCGACGGCGTCCAGGCTTTCAACGGCGTTGTTCCATACTTCTTGTACACTTCGGGACAATGTGCTTGCTGAAATTCAACAAAAAATCACCACATTAACAACTTAAACCTTAAGAAAAATCTAACATGGTAAAACATTTGTTCAAACTTTATTTTAAAAAAATCTCACACTATAATATTGTTCAAACTTTAGAAAACTCACACTGTAAAATATTCGATGTGGAATGCTTTTCAAGTGGGGAAGCAGGAGTGGAAATGTGAAATTTTTGTCACATAATGAGCAAACATATCTGCATTTGTTGACGTCCGATTCATGTCTGGTACGAATTTCCACAATGTAATCTAGTCCTGTGAATTTTAAATATATTTAAGCTTCAATTAGTAATGAAAATTTATTTAAAATAATTATTTGTTTTAGTGCAACTGATTTGATAGGTAATGTTTAATAAATCTGTACAACAAGTACGTGTAAATGCTACCCATTAAAGCTGTGTCTGTAGGTTGTAAAAATTTCTAAAATTGTGTAGTTTAGAAATAGAATTTTATATTTGTTTTCAATAAAATTAGCTAACAACTTTAAACAATCATGAATTTGATAAATTGGCCAAGACTAAAACCCATAAAATGTTTATTAATTAAGAAATGTTCTATCTTAGAATCTCCAGTTCTATTATTTGTTTTAAATAAACTTTTCTTAATAAAACTTCCTTATAAAATACTTAATTCACAAAAAATCTTTAGTGTGTAATGTTCTTTATTTTCATTTAAACAAACTTTTCTGTAAAAAAATCATCCACTGCCCCAACAATCAGAGGTCATTTATAGAAGCTGTTTTTTCAAGCACAGTTTAATGAATAGCATATTGCCATATTGAACATGTTCATACCAAACACTAAGGGTTTGAAGCAGATGTGGATCGATATCTTAGTTGTATTCAGATTGAAATATCACAAACTAAAAATTTAAAAAAAAAATATGTTGCATAGAATTAATATCAATTCATTTAATCAAGAATGAAACTTGTCTAAGATTTGAAACAAAAACAAATGCCATGGGTGATAAAAATAATTACAATATTTTCAAATTTAGAAATAGATAATCTACAAATTTCTTACCATTTTTGAAACAATTTGAATTATTTAAAACACTAAACTTCCAATAAAATATTTACAAATTCTTAAACAAATTTGGGCCACAGTTAGTAATTACAAATAGTAATCTTGCGATAATTCATTCAGTAACGTTAAAAAATCCATCTCCACATACAGGGTGCTAAAAAATATTTTTCTATTTTAAAGAGGACGTTCATTTTGAATCGGTTTTGATTGTTCTCAAGTTTTTATTGCAGAAAAGGGCCACTTTGTGCTAATTTATGGGTTAAAGAGGACGAAAAAAAAACCTTATTTTTTAAGGACAAAAAACCTGGTTTTTAGCACCATGTACACAATAGTCTCTCAAAAAATGGTGTTACAAAGTAAGATAACATAATTTAATAAAAAAATAACCTTGACCATTATGTATACTTCATTTCCATTCCATAAATCAAACCAAAATAAGAAAAAAAATTCAAGTAAATTTGATGAAAAAATGTAAATAAAAAGTGATAAAATTAAATAAAAATAGCTAGTAATATTTTGAAACCAATAACCAAGCCTATATGAAAAGAAAATAATATTATAGACGATATATAAGCATTCAAGTCAACGATGAAATCTGAATTTCTACGCCTATGTAGACCTTTGCTACGCACACTCGATAATAAAACAAATAATTCAAAATATTCGGCTAACCTTGAATAGTATTTCAAATTTATTCTTAGAAAATTGAAAAGTGCTTGAATGTTAACAAAAAAAGTTTTGAAGATTCTTTCATTTGTTTATAATAAAATTATTTCTAAGCCTTCAAAAATATTTTGGTTAATCATGAATTTGATGATAAATTTGGTAAGTCTAAAAACTCCTTAAAACATCTATTATTTAAATTTTTTATTTTTTTTGGCAAAAAAGGTCCTTCATGCATTCTACCTTACAATATCCTGTTCTTTCATTTGTTTTGAATAAGCTCAACTTTCCGTAAAATAATTTATTTTCATTATTTTGAAAAAATGGCAAAATCATCCACCACCTCAACAACAATCAGAAGTCATTTATAGAAGTTGGTTTTTCAAACACAGCTTAATACCGAGTGGATAAGTGTTTCACAACTTTTATTTAGAAATTATGCTGCAACATTTTGGAATTCAATCTTCAAAGAAACTTGTAATCCACGACCCGAAAGGTTCAAGTGTTTCGCGACCATTCATTATCAGAAATGTCAAACAAAAATGGTGTTACTAAGTGAGAAAACATCATTTAATCAAAAAATCACCTTAACGACTATCAATGTATACTTTATTTCTAATCGATTCATGCATAAATACAAACAAAAAATGAAGAAAAAAAAACATTTAAGTTAAATTTAATGAAAAAAAATAGATAAAAGTAATAAAATTAAATAAAAATACCTAGTAATATATTAAAACCAATAATGATGCCTATATGAAATGAAATTTTAATAGTGTAGATGACATATAAGCATTCAAGTCATTATCTAATGACGACACCTCCAACGAATTCGGAATCACTACGCCTATGTCTACGCACGCTCGACAAAAACTTTAATCAACAACAATCAGGGTTTGATCACAGAGCTGAACTGTTTCTTGTAACAAATCCAATTGCTTCACCTATCTTATGTAGCACCAGTGAGACAAATCAAGTTAGTTTAGGATATTAATAAATTTATACAAGTTTATCAATTTGTTTTGTATCACTGATGTTACATAAGATGGAGCAAACCATTAGACTTGTGGATCACTGGTGTTACAAGAAGCAATTAAAGTGTTGATTCAAATGATGCAATACCACCCATGAAACTGTCCCAGTAAAAAACTTTATTTCAATCTTTAATGCACAACTTAAATATATTTATTTATTGATTTTCTTGGGAACAGAAATTGTTGGGAAATCATTTGAGATTTTTATTTAATTTTGGATTGATGCGAGACTCCACGAGAGCACTTCGCGGCACTTTACTTAACCACTGGTCAGCTTCGCCCCACTCTCGGAAGGAAACCAATCGAGTCCACATACCCAAGTGCATCCATATTAAGAAATTAGGATGAATGGTTGAATGTTGAGCGAGTTTGTGTTATGTCTACATAGTTATATGTTGGTATATGAATAGCGAGTGTGTTAAGTCTACTTTGGTAAACAAGTGGCGAGTTTGTGTTGTCCAGTCTACATTGGTATACGAGTGGCTAATGTTAAGTCTTAGGTTGGTTTATGTCGAGGTCTGGATTGTATTTGCATCCGAGTCTTGTTATATGTTAAGCTTAAAGGATTGAATGTAAAAATGTATCTGTCCAGTCGGAACTGATAGTCAATTGGAAGGCTGAAAAGTGTAGTATAATGGATTTTTTTTCGTCTCTAACTAAAAATTTCCTAAACCAGTATTTCTGTAATTTCAGTAATCCACCAACCACTGTTCAAATGTCTTGTGACCATCATCCAATAACTTTCAAAAAACTTATCTCAACAATCAAAAATGATGTTACAAAGTGAGAAAACATTAAATCAAAAAATCACCTTAGAGATTATTTATGTATACTCCATTTCCAATCTATTGATGCATAAATAAAAACAAAATACGAAAACATTTCTTTTAAGTCAATTTAATGAATAAAAATATCTATTAATATATTATAATCAATATAAAGCCTATATGAAAAGAAAATAGTATAGATGATATATAAGCATTAAAGCCTTTGTCTAATGTCGACAATGAGATCGGAACTGCTATCCCAATGTATAGTAGAGCTTCGCTATGCACGCTCGCCAAAAACTGAAAAATGCCAAACAATAATGCCTTCTTTTTAATGAAAAAACAGAATGTAGCACCCTGCCAAGTGGTATAGTAACTGCAGCCGTTACAATTTTTGTTCAAACAAACTGTTTTGTATTTTTGAAATGTGGTGCTTTCCAGCAACTCATTTTTGCTGTTAAGGATTTATAACCTTGGTTTTTTCCCTAAGTAGATTAAACATTTTTATTTTCTATTGTAGAGCAATGATCATTGAACATAAGACGTGTGCATTCAGGATATCATAATGTGAATAGTTTTTATTGAAAGAATTGTTTTATATGGACTTGTTGATTTACAATTAATGATTTTAGAGGTTTGCTGTAAGCCATAAAGTTTGGTTTAACGAGTTTGTCTGGTTGTGTCATACGTCATGTCAAGTTTCAAACTCTTGAACTTAAGTTTTCTCTAGAAAAAAGGGTGATGTGCAGATGAATGTTTCATTGCGGTGTTGACAACAATATATTAAATACTTTATTACACCCCAATTTGTTCATTAGGTTGGCAATGGAATAAACCAAGTTGTCACTTGGCTTAACTTATCTACTTATTCAAACAGATTGAGAATTTTACTTACCAACAAGTGGTTGTCCTTTAACTAACATAATACTCTTGTTTGCTAGAGGAACTAGATTCAAACAACGAATGTTATCCTATGGAGAGAATCAGGAGTTTGTTAATTAGAAATTAGTTTTATTGTTATACCAATTATTTCACATTATATTCCATAAACAATGGATAAAAAAATGCATTAGTCATTTCGATTTTCAATTCACTTCTTTGTTTCGAGTCAAACTTCCACTTTGAAAAACTTTGCGAGCAAGTCTTACATTTTTATTTAATGAAACCATTAGTCCTGAAAGAAAAAATTGTTCAACTTTAAACACTGCAGGTCTACAATTTGGCATGTCGATAAATAGGCAACATTGATTATAGGTAAATTATTGTTACGTCTACAATTTGACATGTCGATAAATAGGCAACATTGGTTATAGGTAAATTATTCTTATGCCTAAAAGAGTTCAAGAGAAATGGAGAAAATGATATTAAAGGAGTTAAAAATAATATGAAAAAAAAATAATACTTTGGAATGATAGTGAATGTCATAACTGCATTTGAAATTGATGTCCATTCAGCAATATGCACGTGCTGATTAATTCATAAAAAGTTTGAGTTTTATTTTGTAAAGCTTTTGCTGCACTGCTTTTAACATTACAACTGTGATTGATTGATTGATTATATAAATAAAGGGGCCAATACCCAGCGCTGCACCATTACAACTGTGAGCACTGGAGTCACTATGACAAATGGTGCTACTGATGCAGGTGGGAATTTTTATTTGTGATGGTGGCATCACATAACAAAATTGTTTTATCTTTTTTAACAAAATATTCCAAAATTCAATGCACTCTTAACTCTATTTTCAATAACACCACACTCTCCAGGAGTAAAGGCAGAGTAAATACAATCAGATTTGATTTTACAAAGAAAATAAATTTGGATAAAACAAAAATAGAAAATATGAATTGAAAAAAGTTTAAAAAAAAGCATTGAAAAGTTCATTTAATTAATTTTAGAAACAGAAATACATCCTTACTTATTCTTTATATTTGTATTTAATTGGCACACTGTAAATACAATTTTTTTTGGCACCCTGAACTTTATAATTAGAACAGCAAGCTGCAAATTGGCACTTTGCTTTAGGCAATGCTGACTATCAATTATAAACTAAACCATGTTAGTTTTACACACTGTATGGCAATATTTGGCTTTCATCCTTACACAGTAGAACAAAAATTAGCTTTTTAATTGGAAAAATGTTCTCTTTGTGATGGTTTGCAAGAAATTTGCTTTAAATGGCATTCTGCAAAAATATTGTTCTTGCAGAACCAAAATTTAAGAAAATGCCCTGTCCTCACACTCGTTTAGATTTAGCTTGAATGTTTGGAAAGGTTTTTCAAACACATTTAAACGTTTCAAAAACTTTGGGCATTACTATTTTATTCAAGCTGTTCGAGAAGTCATTCATTTTAGAAAACTGCAGTGCAGTCGGCAGAAGTCAATTCTTAATTTTAAAAGAGTAATAACAAATGTTGATAATCTGTTCAACAATGATTTACAATGTTGATAATATCTCCTAAAAACTGCCCATTAGAGTTTTGAAATTGTTCTCCTTCAGAACCTAATTGTTCAACAAGCCATAAAATAGTAATGCCCTGCTCATAATGGTCATTACATTTTATACATGTAATTAATCTGCTTTTCATATTTATTTAATTTAACAACTTTTCAACTTCAAGTCTCACAAACAGTGTGCTAGAAACATGATTTTTTATTAATTGAGCATAATATCTTCAGATGTTTTATCATATTCTGAAAGTGTTCTACTTCTACAGCAAGAGGTCTGATTTACCATAACTTTACTTTTTCAAATGTAAGTGAACAGAACTTAAAATTCACAGTAGCATTTTGATTGCACATTATTAGCTTTGTTTAGTTTATTGGACTGTCAGAATTCAACTTATAAATTATCGAGTTATTGAAGAATTTAGAAATCTGTAGTTCTGGCACACTGCTTTTAAAGAATTTGAATTTCATGGCAAACTTACTATTACAAATTTTCATTCATATGAAAAGATTTGAACAATAATGAAAAATAATTGTTACAAACCTCCAATAACTTCCAAGCAAAATGTTTTCTAACTAAACGTCAATTTTTGACTTATTTGGCGAAGGATTGTCGACATCATCAATGGGAATGTCCGGGAAATCTTCGTCGTTAATGTCCGATTCACTTCCACTCGAATAACCGACGTACTCGCTTCCGTTCCAATCGTCGTCTTCGCTTTCAATCGGTTCCTCCAACGGAGCTTTCGTGCCGGAGGACGACGGAACGGCAGTCGGTAACGTCGGTTTGGCTTTCACACTGGAGATGGTCTTCAAGGGATTTGGAGCTGCAGCTTGAGATTTGTTAGCACTGGCTATTGTCTTTGAGGAATTAAGAGCTGCAGCTTGAGATTTGGCAACACTTTTTGGAACACTTTTAGGTAAGCTTGCCTTGGGAACGACTTTTCCTTCGGCAGGAACGGCATTTGCACCGTTGGTTTTATTATTTTCCGCAGATTCGCTCTCCAGTGTGATCACTTCATTCACAATCGTCACTTCTCCACTGTTGGGATCGAGTGCATATGGATTAGGAGGAGGGATCAGCGAGGTTATCCTCTCGGTCTGAGTGATCACGGTTGAGATTGGTTGAGAATCCTTCGTGCCGTTCGATTTAGACGTTTTCATCTTCTTCGAACATTCGGGCCCGGCCGTCTTTTTCTTCCTTTTCTTGGAATAAATCTCCTCCAAGGCATCTCGATCTACACCGAGACTGGACAGAAACTTGACATCCTCGTGTTCCTCCTCTTCACTTTCGGACTCGACGGCTTCAACAGAAGGTGGAATTTTATCCTTTTGAGGAATGGGAGCTTCAGTTGGGGATGGAGGTTTTGGTTTGGAAATCTGTTGAACAGTCGACATGATTTTCAAGAGATCGGTGGCATCAATTTTGTTCAGCAAATTGAAATCTATGTTAGGTATCAAAGGTGTGGTCGTCTGCACCGGTGTTGAGCTAGGTTTTGAATCTATGTTAGGTATCGAAGGTGTGGTTGTCTGCACTGGTGTTGAGCGAGGTTTTGACACGGTTGCTTTTGCTTGAGTCGAGCTTGAAGGAATTGGTGACTTCGTAGTTCTGGGTTCGACTTTTGAAACATTTTCTGGCAATTTTTTTTCTTTCGTCTTTGAGTCGTCAATTTTGATAGACGGTATCTTCGGTTGTGGTTTCACTTTGAATGATTTTATGATTTTCTCTTCTAATTCATCATTGAAAGACTGGCTTTCAGCAACAGGTAAATTCATATCTTTTATTACAGATTTTACAAGTTGTGTCAAAGAGTCTTTCTCTAATGCCTTTTTCAAACTACTTAAATTACCTTCATTTCCTTTAGGTTTTTCAGCATTAGGCCGATAGTCGTTCGATTGATCGACTTTCGTACTTTTATCGGAAGAAACGTAAGGTTTGGCAAACTCCGCTGGATTTGCTGGAATGGCTTGCTTATGTGTATAATAAGCTTGCTTTTTCACGACATAGCGGTGCGTCTTCAAGACTTTGTATTCCTTTTGCTTCTTGTCAAACTCTTTAAACTTGTTCAACTTTGTCTTACTGCTTAGAATATCACCTGGCTCTTCATTGTATTGCTTCTTGGCTACATAGTAGGCACTCTTAAGTTCTTCGTACATCTCATATTTGCGCTTCTTATCCAGACCGTTATACCGTTCGATAAGTATGGCTTCGTCTTCTGCTGTCAAGGATATTTCTTCCTTTTTCTCGTTACTTCTCGGCACCGTATTTTCTTTTGTGTCCGTGTTCACATTTTTGTCATCGTCGCTGTCATCTTCGGGGGAGAATTCACCGAGGGTTTTCAGCAATGCTTCGGCACTATTTTCACTGTCATCACTCACAGGACTGGGCACAGAATCTTTCAAGATCGACTTGAGTTTTGGCTGTGGCTTTGGTTCAGTGGTTAGTGATTTGTGGTTGTAATCCGTTTTGTTCATGTTCTGGAAAATGGTCATCCTAGAATTATCCGTTGTTAGTAGAGGAGGAGGAGGTTGTGTCATGGGCATATGTACTGGATGGTTCACTTGCATGGGTGAAGGTGGTATTTGCATTGGGGAAGGCGGTATTTGCATTGGCGAAGGCGGCATTTGCATCGGCGAAGGCGGCATTTGCATGGGTGATGGTGGTATTTGCATCATTTGTTGAGGGTTTGGCATTCCGTAAGGAGTCTGTGGATAGACGGGAGGGAAGCCAATGGGAGGACGTGGATTGAGTGGCATTCCCTGGTTCTGCGCCAGACGAGCCTTCTCTCTGGGATCTCTGGAATTCATCTTGCCTGGGACTGGCGATCTTATCATGGGATGTGCGACTGCATCTGGGATGATGTCTGGTCGTCTCTTGGCCCATTGTTCCATGTAAGGCGAGGGAGGAGGAGACTTTCTTTTACGATCATTGAAGCGATTCTTTCCATCATTGTAATAGCCAGACTTTTCCCTCTCTTGGTAGTATTTTTGCATCTTATAGTTATGGCTTTGCTCTTTTTGATCTCTTTTTTCATGGTACTTGGATTTGTCATCTCTTTTATCATGATAGTTGGACTTGTGATCACGTTTATCATGATATTTGGGCTTCTCATCTCGTTTATCATGATAGTTGGTTTTCTCATCTAGTTTATCAAAAATGGATTTCTCATCCCGTTTATCATGATGGTTTGATTTGTCTTCACGTTTAAAGATTTTCGGGGGAGGAGAATCACTTTTGTTCAATAAAGGTGCCTTGTATTCGGAATCTTTTGGTTGCTCGACAACTTTCTTCTTCGGAATTTTGAAAGAAATTAGTTTAGAAGAAATGATAGGCCTGCAGTTTGGATCTCTCCTATCTTCAATGTGTTTCAATTTTTCATTTTTAGTCGAATTCGTTTTCCCCTTGTCGGCCACAATCGACTTGGTCTTCGTTTGGTCTTTCGGTCTGGCTTTCAATTTTGGATCTTTATCTTTAATAGATTTTAATTCCTTGTAAGGAGCATCATCACCAATCACCAAAATGTCTCGCCTCAACTTGATGGGTTTATCAAGCCTTTGCTTGGTTATGCAAGACCTTCTTGAAGCTATTAATTTCAACGCATCTTTTTTTTCCGACGATTTCTTTTCATACTTAAGGATGGATTTTTTGACATATTTTCCATATTTGTTGCTATAAGAAATATCTTTCAAAATTATTATACTTGGCTTACAGAAAAACTGGGAAGCGTCGCTGGTTTCGACAAATTTATTTTTCTCCGTTTTTGATTGGGAAGGTTCAACGTCTGTTGGAGGCTCTTCCACGATACACTTCACATCCTCGGTTTCATTTGGTGGCTCGGGTTTTAAAACTTTGCTTTCTCTCACATTCAAATCCTCGCTTACTTTCGCAACCTCATTTTGTTGCTTCGAGGAAGAACTTTTCACTTTAGAAGACGACTTCACGGCAACTTTTGAAGATTCTTTCAACGGAGGTTTTGAAGATTCTTTTATTTGTGGTTTTGTCGATTCGTTTAATTTTGGTTTCGGCGATTCTTTTATTTCTGGTTTCGACGATTCTTTCGTTTCCGGTTCTGGAGATTATTTCGCTCGAATTTCTGACGATTCTTTCACCTGAGGTGCCAAGACCGTCGTTTCCTGCTTTAATGTCGACAAAATAGTTTCAATGACTTTCTTCCTAATGTTCAGCTTAATGTCAGAATCTATGTTCAGGTTATCCAAGCCTAGTTTTTTCAACTCGAAATCCAAGATGTTATTCAAATCATAATTCGCTTCACTTATCATGTGCGTTTTTTCCTCCTTTTTTTTCTTTCTTCTGTTTTTATTCTTTTCTCGATCTTGCAACTTCTTCTTAACCGACTTTGGCATCGGCTTGTTTTTGTTCACCTTTTTAGGACTTTCTTTCAACAGTTTTTTCGGAACTTCTTTTATTTTGACGGTGTTGTCCTTGAATTTTATCTTTAATGGGTTCGATTTACACACCTTTAATGGGGATTGTGGCTTAGTATTTTTGCTTCTCTTCCTTTTGATTCGAATTTTGAAAGCTTTCTTCCATTGAGCAAATGTGAATCCATATTTGTTACAAAAGGTTTTCACAATTTCACTGTCTTCAAGAATAAGTTTGTCCACATGGTTCACCATATCTTCCAGCTTGTCCACCGATACCAATGGCATGCTCTTGCCCACATTATCAAACATGTCCATGCTGATCAACCTGGACACGGGCGACTGGGAGATGATAATGGCCGCCCGAACTTGCTCTCTGCTGTAGAAGCACTTCCTCACCTTGAATCGCACATTCTGCCCGAGGCCGTATTTTGAGGGCGGACTGCCCGACGATTCCTCGTCTTTCACGTCCACCTCCGACTTAAGACTTTCCTGCAACGGAACGTCCGTCGGATCCGCTTCGTCGGGTTCTTCTTTGACATTGACCTCTTCCAAGGCATCGATGTAGAAGTGATCGAGCTGCTCGGCAGAGTCCACAGGCTCCTCTTTGACTAGAGCCAGATCCATGTGGTGGAGGTTGTCCGTCACATCTTCGCAGACACTACTGCATTCGCTGCTATTTTCAGTGACAGTTGAGGATACATCGTCGGATGCAGAGTTTTCACACACAATATTTTTTATTATAGTACCTGAAAAAGAATGATTAAGGTAAGCTTTTAATAACCAGACTCAAGCAGAGAAATTGATTGAAACAAAATGTTGAATATTTGACAATGTTACATTAGGTGAGAAATTAAATTACTTGGCAAATCTGGATGAGTCGGGTCATTAAAGCTTGCGTCGCCTATCTCTTCAACTTTCACAACCGAATGCAAATCTAGACTTTGCTCGGAAAGTTTATTTTCAAAAGTGGAGCTATTTGCATGACTAATGCATTCTTTAATCTCTTTCGACGATTCACTAACCACATTTCCTTTGGTTTTCATTTCATTGTGGTCCGATGACTTCCTTCTTTCCTCCATCTGAAAAGAAACATCAAGTTAGAACATTTCAACTAAACAGGTGTTAAAGTTTCTATCACCATTAATTCTTTCCCGGCAGCAAGACACTATTATAGTGGCTATCTCAGATTGTCATGCATGGGTCAGCCTGATTTTATTGTTGGTCGTATCTCTACAAAAGCTAGACCACTAGAATGGATCAACATTACTTAATAATTTAAACTAGTTTACCAATGAAAACTTTTCTATTTTTTACACAGAAATAGGTTACTCATGTGAAGTGGTTGATTGAAAAATGTCTAATGTCAAATCCTAATTGATTTATTATTTTAAGATTATTCGTGTTCATTATGACTAAAATTATTTTAAATATATTCAGTAGGCCTATAGTATTAAACCTTAATTTAATTCATGTTACTTAAGTATTGGTCATTCTATCATTAAACTCAAGTTTGTATATTTATAATATTGAATGTATCCCAGAATTAAAAATAAAGACTCCATATTATATAAAATGTGCATAGGGTTGGTAGAGCCAACATATTCTCTACATTGGTAACTTGGCAGAACCAATATACTGGCTTTGATCATTTATGAATAAGTCAGCACACGCTCGTTTGTCTTTTTTCATAAGACATTTTTTCTTAGTGCCATCTTGTTTGTATAAAAATTAGATTTTCTTACTAAGATCCCGGGTACCTATGTTACATATGCCAATGAAAAACGGTGTTACAAAGTGGGAAACATAGGTTTCATTCAAAACATCACTTTATTTCTAATCCATTGGTATATAAATCAAACAAAAATATGAAGAAAATATGCTTTCAAAAACCTTAGAAGTAAATATTGTGAATAAAAAGGAACAAAAACAAAAAACTTTTGACATAAAAAAGAATAAACCTTATAAAAAGTGAAATTTAAAAATAAAAATAGACAGCAGAAATGTAGAGCTTTTGCTAAACATGCTCGTCAACAAAAATATGTCAAGAAATTTTAATCTAGATTATATTTCTAATTTCATTAAATTTGGTGAAAGATAAACATTCCAATCAATAATAAATATTCAAAAATTAACCTCGCAAAATATTACCTGCTCAAATTTACAACTGAGATTGAGAAGAAATTTGGGTGTTAGACAAAATGTAATTCACTAACTTGTGGCACTGTTATACCAAAGCCGACTGTACTACAAGCCTTAATTCAAGTTTATTTAGCATAGATATCGAGGTTATGAAAAGTTTGGTTTGTGTTGGTTAAACAAGTAGATGCAATGCAACGGATTGTTCAGCACGAACACGAGGAGTTGTTGGTCTTTATTTTTATCACGAACAGTCCAAATTGTAAGTTTTTTATTTGTTTTGTAGATCTAATCTGGAATGCCTTCAAGCTAACTTGATACTATCAATATAAATGCAATTGAATAAAACAATATTATGAATGGTGAATGTTTACATTTTTGTGGAACAACATCTTTAGTTTTTGCTTTTTTGAGTGCTTCAACTTATTTTAAACTCAATGGACCAAATCGAAAGCAAACTTATGATTGCAGTAACCGACGGTTCTTCCAAATTGGATCTTGGATAAACATCAACAAGTTATGACACATTGAAATGCTTGTTAGACTAAATAAGAAAATTCTCCATAATAATAATAATAATAAAATAGGACTTTTTTATAGCGTTATCAAGTGTTCAAGGATTCACCGAGTCTACTTTCTACCACGCTTCACAACTTAAAAACTAGTATAAATTTTAAAAGAAAATCAGTTATTCAGAGATAAAACATATTAAAATGAGCTATAAAACTATATACCAAGGACCCAAACTAGCAAAGCCCCAAAACCCTAAAGATCTAAGGTGCGTGCCTCAAATAGAGAGAAACATAATACAATAGTTTGCCAGAAATTATATTTTTTTTCAACTTTAATCCAAAGAATTGTTTAAAAACCAAAGAAATTCCAAAAATAAGTAAATGGGACTGACAAAAGGAATTATGGAAGGAGGAGCAGAAGTAAATTACACTGGAATGCAAGATAGAAGAAAATCAACACAAGGAACAGGTCATTGTTATTTATAAAAAGAACCATATGAATAACAGATAAAAAATAAGTTTTTGCTAAAACTCCAGAAATGTTCATCTTTGAAAAAATTAGCTGGAAGGTTAAGACAAAACTTTAGTATGTGTATTTCTGCATCTTTTAAAATAAAGTGGTTTGCAGGTGCAGACAATGACAACGGAAAAATAAAAACTATAAAGCCTAACTGCCCACAAAAGTACATTCAAAATCCAGCTATTATTATTATGCTTCCACATGTCCAAAAGCATGAGGTCAGAAAAAGATTTATTTATTTATTTATTAATGTTTCATGAAAATCTGTTGCGTAATAAATGTATTAAACCAATGTGCCAAAATTAACTTTTAATTTTGATAAATTGAGTAGGTGAAGTAACTAATTGTAATTATTGGACAGAAGATTTTCATTTAGAAATAAGTATGTAAACTCATGTGTCTGCTTCAACCCAAACTTTAGCACAAAGTGACCTTTTTCTGCAATAAAAACTTTAAAACGAACGTCCTCATTAATATGAAAACATTTTTTTAACGTCCTGTACAGTAAACTTGCCCCTCTACTGTCGTATGTCAGTCACGGGCAGGGCATAATATTGGACGACTTCTTGAACAAAGGCCCAATAATTTAAAATAAAATTGTTCAAGAAGTCATCAAATATAACGCCCTGCTCACATGGACCAAAACAATTAATTCTAATTAGTGAAAACAATGGTGACATGAAAAATAATTCAGGGAAATTAGGCTCATTTAAAATCTTTCCACAATGAATCCTTAGCTTTCTTTTCTTCAAAAATTAATTCTGTGCATTCTTGAATTAATCGATATTATCTGGCACGTTGAATTTAAACAATTAACAAGCACAAGTAAATGCTATGCATTAAAAGCTGTGTTTTTATGTTAAAACAGTTTCTAAAATTGTGTAATTTTGTAATACAATTCTATATATTATTATATTAACACTTTTCTCTAATTTGTTTCTAATGAAAATATCTCTAAACCTTCAAAAAAAAGTCCTTAAATTTATATTATTTAAAAAAGTATATAGTTTAAGCATTTCTACCTTAGAATTTCCTGTCCTTTCATTTGTTTCAAATAACTTTACACTAAACCTTCAAATAAAAATCTCGGTTCACCATGAAACTTTTTACAAAATGGATGTTTTAGTAAGTAAACATTGATTTAAGAAAAAAATATTTAGTGATACCAGTGTATAATGTTGTTCTTTATCAAGCTGTGTCTGAAAGACCATAACTGACCTGATTGTTGTTGGGGCAGTGGATGATTTGTGGACTAACAAAACTTTCCATTTTTTTCACAAATAAATTTGACAGAAAAGTTTGTTCAATCAAAATGAATCGTATCATTCAACACTGTTGTTACTAAGGATTTTTTTCATAAGGGGGTTTGTGAACTGCCATTATTACATCAAATTCATGGTCAACAGATTTTCTTTGAAGGTAAAGAGAAAAGTTTATTTAAAACTAATGGAAGAACAAAACATTTAAAGTGGAATGCCCAAAGGGTGTTTTTTTCCTAAAATTGATATTCTTTAAATACTAGCCATTTTTATGACTTTTTGAACTGCCATTATTTCGTCAAAATGATGGGTTAATCAAGATTTTTATTTGAAGGTTAATTGAAAAGTTTATTTAAAACAAATGGAACAACCGAGTATTAATGTGGAATGCCCTATGGGGGGTGTCTTTTCCTAACATTCATATTTATTTAAATAATAGACATTTGTATGACTATGTGACTCGGCCATCATTTCATCAAATTCATGGTTAACCGAGATTTTTGTTTGAAGGTTTAGAGAAAAGTTTATTTAAGACAAATGAAAGAACTGAAGATTCAATGTGGAATTTATAGTTTTATAAATAATAGATAGTTTTATGACTTGGTGAACTATGCCATTATTTCATTCTAGATATAATTTGAATATAGAGACATCTTTTATTGCACACTTGACACAAACAATACCAATACAAACACCTCAAACTGCATGCCTCACAACTCAGAACATCCACTTCACTCACTCGCACAACAACCGACAAACCCAAGACACATGAAAACAATAATTCCACAACCTCACAACACACCAAATAATAAAACAAGAAATCTATCCACACACAAATAACCAGCCACCTAACACAATACTGAACTCACAAGCACCTGACATCACCAACAAGCAAACACTCCCAGGACTCTGGCACAGCCGAGGTCAAGCAAATCCCAGCGACTACAAGAATACTTACACAAAACAGCCCCAGACACATTCACTACACCAAACTACCCACTGTAGCAGCATCACACACAACACCTCTTCGCATGCCTGCATGTGCAGTCGGACCTGGACGGACCCCGTGGGAGCGCCGGGGTTCCTTGACCAATGGTCAGACCTACTGGGGTGGTAGGTTGGACCCTTCGACGTGAGGGCTCCATCCACTTTGTCGAGGAGGGAGTGGGGTTGACAATAAAAACAACAATATTGAACAGTCTTAACTTTTAAAATGTTCAAGAATAAGACAATTTGTTGTACCTCATTAGTGACTAAGTGAAGTTTTATTATAGGCAGGTTATTAAATTTATAAATAGCAGATATTGCTCAAGTGATTTTAAATATTCAGAAAATAAGATTTTAAATATGCTATTAGGGTTTATTTCTTTGTATGAAACATATGTGATAGGTTCGTCACCAATAATAATCCAGTTGCATCAAAAAAGGTGCATTTATAAATTTAAAATTTTACTGATTATTCAGGACATTAGTTTTTTATGAAAATGTTTGAACTTTACACGTTTTTGTCGATAGAAATACAATCAAAATTTTTATGAAATTGTAAAATAGTACAGGCCTATTTATGTAATGTTATTTCAACATAAATGTTTTACTGTTAGGCCTAGCCAGTTCATGGCAAAGTGGATAAAGTGATATATTTTCACACCCACTTTTGATGATGCAATAAACTTTTTCAATTAAAATTCTATCACTGTTTTAATATTGCATCATAGGCCTTTTTTTTATTAAAAATTAGCGAGCCAATTTTTATTTTTACAACTTTTTCTTAAACTTGGTCACTCTACTTTTCTGAACTCAAAAAATATTATTTGGAACATTGATATGGATCTATTTCTACATAAAAACCTAAACTATACATAGATGACCAGCAATTTTGTGTGAAGTAAACAAACATTCTATTTTGGCTATAACTTGATAAATGTTAAACATATGTCAAGGTGCCAAACAAGATGAATTAATTCAAGAACTCACCAAATTAATTGCCAAAAAAGAACATCAAATGATTCAACTTAGAGAAAAACATTTTAAGGTAGCCTATTTTTTCCTAAGTATACATATTTATTTATTCATTTATAAACAACTACCGTCTAATAAATGTATTAAATAATCAACAATTAATTAATTAATATTTAAATTTATTGCATTCACCCACTATGCTAAAGGACTTAACTTATTCAAATTTATTGGACTCCCTGAATTTCAAAATGTAAAACAAAAATTAAAAAAAACATTTTTTCAATAATTCTTCTGTTGTGGTTAACCAAGATTTAAAAACACTAGCCATGAAGCAAACAAACATTCTATTTTTCAGCTATAACTCAATAAATATTTAATGTATGAAAAAAATTATTCCTGGTAATGTTGGTTAGATGGACATTATAAACAACTTGTTAAATAAAATGATCTGTAACTCTTCAAATAAAAACCTTTAAATTTTTGCTCAAAAATATTAAGAGTCCTAAAACTTTGTCTTTGGCTATACCCTTTTAAAGGTGGGTTTTTCAAAAAAAATTACTTCTGGCAATTTTGATTGGAAGGTCATGATAAACAACTTTTCTTCAATAATTTTTTTTGTAGAGTTACAAATCTAAGGTTTATGGCTATAACTTCGTAAATGTTAACTTTTTTTTTAAAAATTCAGTATTTATAACAATATTAGCTGCAAAGTTAAGACAAAAAACTTTTGTTTATGAAAGTTCTGTAATTCTAAAAATAAAGTTTTTAAATGAATAATTGATTTTCAGTTTCATATGCAGACGACGACGAAGACGGAAAAATGAAACCTAAATATTAGAAAAAATCTGCCCCAATCAACAGTTGATTTTGGTTGGATGGTCGGTCATCAAACTTTTCTTCCATACAATTTATTGTAACTCCAAACAAAGAATTTTTCAGAGTTAAAAAAGAGTTTTTGGCTACAACTCTGTAAATATTAATTTTTGGAAAAGAAAATTGGTTAGAGGTTAGATGGTCATTATAAACAACCTTTGTTTAACAAATTTTTATGCAAGTCTTCAATAAATAAATAAAATTTCGCTGAAAATTAGGCATCTTCATAAATTTTGTTGAAAAATATTTTTTTAAATTACTCCTTCAAATAAAAAACTTTTAGCAAAAAATATTTCAGTTCAAAAATTGTTTTGAGCCTATAACTTTTTAACGGTAGTTTTTGAAAAAGTGATCATTTTGATTAAAGGACATAAAAAATGATTAAAGAAAAGTTGTGTTAACTCTCAAGCAAAACTTTTAACTTTTGACTAAAAATTTTAGAGTTAAAAAGGGAGGATATTTGGCTAGAATTGTAAATGTTGATTTTTGAAAAACCATTTCTAATTAAATTTAAAATTAACTGGAAAGTGAAGACAATCAATTTTCGTTAATGACAGTTCTCTGTATCTCTTAAAATAAAGCTGTTTAATACAAATTGATTTTCAGGTGCAGATGGCAACGAAGATGATGCCGGAGAAATAAAACCTATAGTCCATGGGTCATACACCTTAGACCTATCAGAGATTTTCATAAACCGCTTAAACTTTCGAAAAAGCTTTATTATTCATTCGAAACCATGTGCAACTCCACCCTACCATTTTTGACGAGTCGTTTTGCGAAACAAATGTTTATTTTTTTATTTATCGACCGATTTGCTTTTCATAACTATTATCATATGTGGAAATGCACTTCCTATACATTTTATTCAATATTTCTACTTAAGTGTATTTTTTAAGTTATTTCAAATTTTGTTAGAGAATTTTTATTTTTGTCGAGCGAGTGAAACGAAGTTAAGTCATAGGTGTTACTATTCCGTCGTCGTCGTCCCCCGTCGTCCTGCGTCGTCGTCTGCGTCCGGACATTCGACAAAAGGTTCAAGTTTTTATTTTCTTGATAACTT
>JARUHE010328790.1:0-11015 GCA_031471125.1 Archaeomysis grebnitzkii | reverse complement strand
GGCCAAAACGTTGGTATATATATAAATATATATATATGTATATATATACTCTTGTATATATATATATATATATATATATATATATATATATACAAACATACGTGAGTGCTAATATACATATTGAAACAATCTTTATTTAATCAATCTGAGAAAACCTTGCATACTCTAACCTATTTTGAATGCCATGATATAGCTTTTAAATATACTTATTGCAATGTTCGTGCAGACGTTTTCACCATCGCACAGCTCAGAAACAAAAGATCATTCAATAACATTACAAAGCATTCAGTAACATTACCATAAAATTCGATAACATTCAATATTATAACATTAAAAAGGTAAAAAGATTTGCAACAAAGTTTATTCAATAACCATTCAATAACATTAAAATAACATTACAATTACATTTAATAACATCACAATAACATTAAAAAGGTAAAATATTCGCAACAAAGTGTATTCAATAACCATACAATTACATTCAATAACATTAAAATAACATTACAATAATGTTCAAAAACATTGCAATAACATTACAATAATGTTCAATAACATTACAAGAACACTCAGTAACATTACAATAACATTACAAAGGTGAAAAGATTTTCAACAAAGTGTATTCAATAACCATACAATTACATTCAATAACATTAAAGTAGCATTACAATACTGTTCAATAACATTACAATAACAACCAATAACATTACAATAACAACCAATAACATCACAATAACAACCAATAATGATACAATAACATTCCAAAGGTGAAAAGGTTCGCAACAAAGTGTATTCAATAACCATACAATTACATTCAATAACATTAAAGTAGCATAACAATACTTTTCAATAACATCACAATAACAACCAATAACATTACAATAACAACCAACAACATTACAATAACATTCCAAAAGTGAAAAGGTTCGCAACAAAGTGTATTCAATTAAAACTTCAGCAAAATAAATAATAAAGTAAATTGGATAAAGTCTTTCAATGAAGCCAATTAATTAGATTCGTATCTAATTTTATCTTTTCTATTGAAGTCCATTTCACGTCAACAATTTCAATGTTTTTTTTTGGACCTTTGATGATGTTTTCTTTTTTAAGGCTTGCTAGATTTGTTATCCCTATGACAATGACAATAATTAAACTAATTGTATTTATTTTTATTTTTTTAGTTAAATTAATTATGTTTTCTTGTATTTACTTTTAATTAAACTAATTATGTTTTTTATTTACTTTATTTACTTTTAATTAAACTAATTATGTTTTTTATTTACTTTATTTATTTTTCATTACACTAATTATGTTTTTTTTTTATTTTTATTTACTTTTAATTACATTAATTAAAAATTTTCTTATTTTTATTTACTTTTAATTAACTAATTATGTTTTTCATTTTTTGTATTTACTTTTAATTAAACTAACTAAGTTATGTTTTTCATTTATTGAACCAAATTTATGTTTTCACAAATACCGGAGAAGATAAAGATCTCTCAAACTGCAATAATAGTTGTAGGTTAATATTAATTTTTTTAAAATGTGTTTTTAGGTAACTAAACATTATAATTATGATCGCTATAAATATAATTATGTATTATATAAACTATTATATATAATAATTGTGTATTAAAGTTATTATCGCTATAACTATAGTTATATATTATTATACATAACAATCGTGTATTATAGATATAACTATAATTGTATATTATATATAACATTATATATAATAATTGTATATACTTATATTAGCTTAACTGTAATTTTATGTTATATATACCATTATATATAACAATTATATATTATAATTATTATAGCTATAACTGTATTTGTATATTATATATAATTATCGTACATTATAGATATTATAGCTATAACAATATCTTATATAATATTTGTAAACTATAATTAGTATAGCTATAATTGTAATTGTATGTTATTTAATATTATCATATATATAATAATTTTTCATAACTATTAAAGCTGTAAGTACGAGTATAATTATTGTACTCATAATAATTGTCATAATTATCAAGATATAATCATAATTGTATATTAAAATTATTAACTTTTGATGCTTCCAACATTTAGGACTTCTTAACTTAATTGTTCATCCTTTTCCTTCATATGTTCAGAGAATTGACCCCGAAACACCATCGAGGTTAGGACGTACTTTTGACCGAACTTTTTCTTGATTCAAATCATTTTTTTGGTTTAAATCACATTAACACAATGTTATACGATTTTGATTAAATTCAACAAAGTTTTATCTAAATCAAAAGAAAGTGTGGTCGAGAACACGATTTTAGAGTCTTATCCACTCAACCAATGCCCAAAGTTTCGACCTTGAGACCTTTGAAAATCGAGGGACGGAGGAATGTTGTTTGGAAAGATGTTTCACCGCGTGACCTTCTCAGATAAATCACGCGACCTTTGCTATACTTTTCAACATCTAGTGCAAGGGCTGGTTTCAATACTAACTTCAATGTAGTTTAGACCTTATGCTAATAATTACTCATGCGTAACATAATTTTAGTTTAGCAGTTTTGGGTAATTTTTCATTTATTGAGAATTCCTTTTTTAATAAGTATGTGTGAAGATGTTTTCTTATTTAGTTCACTTATATCATTTTTTCTTATTTTTTGCTCCAACTTTTGTTGAATCTGTTTTTATTTTCACTTTACGGTTGTTGTTTAAGTTTATTGTTATTTAAGCTTTTTGTTATTTAAAACTGTAAGTTTTTTATTTGAAATTTTAGTAATCATTATTATTACATGATATTCATTGTAGTATCGTTATATACTTTTATTTCTATACAGTTATCATTGGTATAGCTATTGTTATTATAAATTTGGGTAATGGGACAATTGGTTGATATATTGCATCTGCCAGATAGGATTTCATATTATTTTTAATAATATTAACTTTATGTTTTCCAGGATGTTTGGTATGCTATTTTTTTCTCTTGTTTTTCATCAAAAAATGAACTTTAATTAATCACTAAATGAATCATAATTTTTCTTTAGTTCGTAACATAAAATTAATTGGCAAACTTTGATTGAATTATAATAGGATTAGGACAAGACTAAAGTGCAAGTCGTTAAATACGGGCTCCTTATTCTAGAAGTTCTTATTCCAAATAGATTACCCCCAAATATTTTGTTAGTATTGGAATCGTTGAGTTAAGAAAAGTTGTCTGAGCTGAATTCATTTACGTTCTGTAAGTATAAAGGAAAAACGTGTTCGTGTGTAAATATTTGTTATACAGTATAGAGAAACATTCAGAAAATTTGTTCTATTCTTCTTAAGTTGTTGTACACCCCAAGAGATCCAAGTTTGTCCTAATTAAAAACCTGAGCCATATCCTAAAAAAATTGGTTGTTTTAGATCTTTACGAAATTAACAAACCCTGCATTAAAAGTTTTAAAGGAACCTTATAAAATTGTTCACTTAACTAAAAACAATCTTTTTACCAACCTGACAAACTTAGAACAAAAATCTGTATAAGATACACACGACACAAGCTTGTGACAAAGCAAATACGACTTTTTGTTGTAAGGGACATACGACAAGAGTTTGTAAGAACTTGATAACAACGTTTATTGTTGAATAATCTTATAAATTTCCCTTAAAATTTATAATTAAGGGTTTTCTTAACTTTGTTAAGATCTTGAAACAACTTTATTTCCTAGGGGTATGTCAGGTTTTTCATTAAAACATTTCAATATCATTTGTTACACATATGTTACGAAAAAAATTAATCTATCTATCTCATAAAGTGATTTTTTAATAAGTTAAAAAATCATCTACCAATTACCCTCGCTGGTATGTTTTGTTTTACCATGTTGATAAACTTGTTATAACATTAATAACAAAAATTAATGTTTTTGTTAAGCATTACATAACACTTTAACCATTTTTTGTAATGCTTCTCATAAATAAATCTAATGGCTCCTTACTCCATCTTATGTTAGTTATGTTTCTTAATTACTTTATACAGGTATGTAGTTACTGTACATGTATAAGTCACTAAAAACATAACTAACTTAATTGGTATCACTGGTGTAACATAAGATGGAAAAACCAAACACACTCGTAAATAAAATATAACATCAAGAATCAAAACATTAAAAAATGTTAAAAAATTGAAAAATTAGATAAAAAAACGAGAGTGAAAGTTCCTCACACAAGATGTAACATTATTAACATTGGTAATTTTTTCTTTTCATTTGTTTATTTCATTCGTTATTTTAGTAATGTTATCGTTCTGATTGTTATTTATTTTTATTATCAATGTTAGTAATTTTAATTATCGTTATTAGTTCTATTGTTTTATTGTTATTATTTGTATTCTTAATTATTGTTGTTTTTGACATTGCTGTAGGCTCTTTATATTTTGTAGCCATGTTTGTGGTTTATCTTATTTTGATATCATTATTGACATCTCTACTAGTTTTTAAATGTTTTTTTACATGGTTGTTGTTTCCAGGGCCTTGGGATTGTTTATGCTCTCCATGTTTGTAATTTTCAGTGTTTTGATGTTAAAGTAACATAAACATTTTTAGTTTAATTATGTTTTTATATTTATTATCAAAATGTATAAATATTTCCTTGGCAATGACGTTGTCTTTTTTCCAATACTATTATTTATTCATGGCTAATTTTCCACAAAATAAAAATTTATTTTACTTTTAGATAAAGAACCGTCATTAACACATTACTTAAATGATACTTAAATGATACTGGAATTCTTAAGATAAAACAACAACTATAAAGTCTCAGAAAAGCTATATAATCAAGTTTGTGACTGCTATTCAAAAATTTTAAAATGTAAGTTTTAGTTTTAGGTCAAAATATTTTTCGTCAGAGTAATAAACAAAAGTAATTAAAATTATTATCAACAAAAGCTTTTAAATGTTTTTCTTATGTAGAAAATATTTTGAAATATTTTATTACGTGGAAAATATTTTTGTAATTTTAGTTTTGTCTTTTCATCGGATTTGTTTTAATTCAGTGAACAAAATTATAACAAATAATTGGATACTAAATTATTGTTTGATCAAAAATACAATTTATGACCTTTGACCATACAGTATATGGATCTAAAATAGCACAAGTGCGGCAACCCACAATCAAACAACATAGAGTTTACCTCACTTGTGCTATTGTTGATCTACATCTAACATAGATGGTTGTGTCTAAAAACTTGTAATGGTTTAGGTAAAAAATTGAAAGATTGAAAATCTGTAAATACTTTGAACATGTAAACCTAATTTCATTTTTTTCGTAAAGATTGTTTTTCTCGTTAATCTGTTTCCATGAAGCAGTGGGAAGATTTACTATCACTAATCTTTCTACCGCACGATACAATTATAGTTTGTACCTTATGCATACAAACAACATGACTATGTTTGCATATAATTTGCATTGTCATTTTTATAAAAACTTTCATTTAAACTCATATAAAATATATTTTTGAAACACATACTGCAATTTTTAAAGCAGATTTGTAATTCAAATTGTAGAAGAATATATTTTATTTAGAATTTTAAATCAATAATAAAATGAAAAATAAAAAAAAATAAAACAAATTGTAACATAACTATAAAAAGGTTATTAAATCAATAAAACATTTTGTTGTGACTAATATGGAGATTGTTAATATCCATAATAATATAATTATGAAAAGTATTATTATTAATAACAATTTTAGTATCATTACTATCGATGTTAACGTTGTTTGTAGTAAGGTTAGTATTATTACTAATGATGGTAGCATTTTTACTAATAATGTTAGTATAATTACTAATAATGTTAGTATTATTACAAACTATGTTAACATATTAGCTATTAATGTTAGTATTTTTTACTAAAAATGCTAGTATAATTACTAGTTAAATTAGTATTATTACTAATAATGTTAGCATGTTTACTAATAATGTTAATACTATTACTAATGATGTAAGTATTTTTGCTAACAATGTTAGTTTTATTACTAATGATGGTAGCATTTTAACTAATAATGCTAGCATTATTGGTAATGATATAAGCATTTGTAATAATAATGTTCGTATTATTGCTAATAATGTTAGCGTTTTTACCCTTAATGTTATTATTACTAAGTTATTAGTGTTTTAGTACCAATATTTCAGCATTATGAACATTATCCAGTCGTTTCAACCATTGTTTTGAAAGATGAACGGAGGTTTTTAGCAACAAACCCAATATATACGTTATTAAGACGTTGACTTTTGCAAAACCTTTGGTATTAGAATTATTATTGAAGCCAACGTTTTATGAACATTTGATAACGTGATTTAAACGTTATAGAAACTTTCCATACAAATGTTACTCTAACCAACTTCAATACAACATTATATGAACATTTTAAGGCAACGTTGCTTCAACTAACCACTATTCACCTTTTGTTGAGCCATGGTTACATAAACGACGTTAATGAAACGTTGAGTGCAGGTTTGATGTGAAATAGTTATAAGCGGATGTTTCAAAAGCGTTAAATAATGGTTAGTTGAAACAACGTTATTTTAAAAATGTTCATATATCGTTGTATTGAAATCTGTTAAAGTAAATGTTTACGGAAAATTGTTATAACGTTTAAATAACATTATAGGATGCTCACACAACGTTGGCTTCAATAATCATTCTAAAATGACATAAGTTTGCAAAATGCAACGTTGTATAAACTTTAGAATATTTTAAAATAACGTTGCGATAACGTTGTGACAACATTAAAATGCCTGTTGGGTAGTGAATGTGTTTGCCTTAATTAGCCAATTTTGAGCTATTGTACGCTTCTTGTATTACATAGAAATAAACATACCCTAGACTGTTTTATTGTTGTTATAATCGAACCAAACTTAATATTTCAATATAATAAGACCAATTCTAATTATAAACATAATGTTAAGACTTTCAGTATGGAATGTTAAAGAACAATAACTAAAGTTGTAAAAGACCAATTATAATTATAATAAGACCAATTATAATTTTAATAGGACTAATTCTCATTATAATAAAACCAATTCTCATTATAACACAATGCTAAGAGTTCTGGTTGGTTTTTTAACAATTGTCACTTTAACATGAAACATTATTTTACATTACAACTACAAACCTTGTTGATAGAAATCTTTATTCAAGATTCACTTGATGAAATTAAATTGATATTTATATAAAATAAAATTGTTAAGCAACTTTTACCTCAAAAATAAAAAAAAACGATAAATATTTCAATTAGTTTGAATGTATTATTCAGAACATTATTGGTTTTTGGGAGCATATATGGATCGTCAATAGCACAGGTGAGGTAAGCTTTATGTTAGTTCAATGGGAGTTGCCCCACTTGTGCTATTGACGATCCAACCATAACAAGTAAATAGAGCAAAATGTTACTCAAAATAAACTTAACTTAAATAAAGTACGATTTTATTCCTATTGAATAGTTGTTTAATGTATATGCTCCGAACGATTAATAAAAATATTGTTGTGAGTGTATGCGGCCCAAACGTGGTATTTGGTACATTACTACATGTATAAAAATTAGATGTTTTGTTGTTTGAATAGTGAGCTCCAAGAAATGTGAAAGATAAATGGTGAAAATATTTTTACAATTACAAGCAAAATTTTTACAGAGTTGCTAATTAATATTTGTGGGTCGATTATAATCAGACGTTTATGTCATGGGAAGTTAAATTAATTTGGTCTGGTTAGTACATGAATTTGTAAACCTCTTTGGCTGTTAATGTGTTGATATTTCGGTGCTGAGTGTGCCTTACACCCATACACTGAAAACACTTGACTAACCTTTATGTCTAAGATGTTGACATGCTGATATGTCGGTGCTAAGATGTTTACATGTTGATATGTCGGTGCTAAGATGTTGACATGTTGATATGTCGGTGCTAAGATGTTGACATGTTGATATGTCGGTGCTGGGAAGTTGAATTAATTTGGTCTGGTTAGTACATGAATTTGTAAACCTCTTTGGCTGTTAGTGTGTTGATACGTCGGTGTTAGTGTGTTGATATGTCGGTGCTAAGATGTTGACATGTTGATATTTCGGTGCTGGGAAGTTAAATTAATTTGGTCTGGTTAGTACATGCATTTGTAAACTTCTTTGGCTGTTAGTGTGTTGATACGTCGGTGTTAGTGTGTTGATATGTCGGGGCTAAGATGTTGACATGTTGATATGTCGGTGCTGGGAAGTTAAATTAATTTGGTCTGGTTAGTACATGAATTTGTAAACCTCTTTGGCTGTTAGTGTGTTGATATGTCGGTGTTGAGTGTGCCTTACATCCATACACTGAAAACACTTGACTAACTTTTATGTCTAAGATGTTGACATGTTGATATGTCGGTGCTGGGTGTGCCTTACACCCATACACTGAAAACACTTGACTTACTTTTATGTCTAAGATAGTCAAAATTGATATCATCAAACTTGTTGATTCAATCAACTTTCTTCTGATTCAATTAAAAAAGTATCACATCGTACCAATGTGATATTGTTTTGATTGAATCACAAGAAAGTTGATTGAATCAACAAAAGAATGTGCATTGCTAACAAAGGTTAGTCAATTTGATTGTGTCTATTTTGACTATTTTAGACATAAAAGCTAACCAAGTTTTTTCAGTGTAGTCTGATTCAGTGAGACAGAGTAAGAATTTATAATGTTGGTAGAGCCTATACAACAATGTAAATAGAGGAAACTGTGAATACTGGTATTAAATTATTAATAATTCAAGTATTATAATTTGTGAGGGAACAATAAAATAAAAAGTGAAGACAATTGTCTAGAGATAAAAATGTAATGATTTATAATACTAAGAAAGTTTAAGGTTTAGATTAGATTGAGATGCATTGTGTTGCAAGCAAAAGTATTTGAATATTTCAATGAAGAATGAATGAATCTGTGAAAATATATTTTTATCTTAATATTATTTTCTTTTTCTCAAACTTGATAAAGTAGAAAACATGTTTATTTACGCAAAAATTTTAAACAAACAACTATTCACAAAAACAAATATACAAAATGTTTTTGATTATATTTCTTTTTGCCGTGTGAAAAAAAAAAGTTTTTGTATCTGATGCTAAAATAAATGTGCTGCATGTTACTATACGTGGTATTCCATGCTTCTGCGCTTCATTCATGAATTACGAAATATATTTCCTCTCAATATGGCTCTTTTGTATGGCATAAGTTTTGTTTTGTAAAACTTTAAACTTGAGCAATTAAGAACCAAAGCAAAAGTTGAAACAAAACCATAAAACATTTTTAATTTATTGAAAAAATATTATTTTTAATATAATTTATTTATTTTCCTTTCATATGGGAAAAACAATTACAAAATGTATGTTTTAGTGATAATATTTATTGTTTATGAAATTGGTTTTTAATACTATGATCTTGTGATTGTATGTTCTCGTCACCATAACCATATAACCATATAACCATATAACCTTATATCATATAATCATATAACCATATAACCATATAACCATATAACCAGATAACCATATAACGTCATAACCATATAACCATATAACCATATAACCATATAACCATAACACCATATAATCATAAAGCCATATAACCATAGAACCATACAACCATATAACCATATAACCATATATCCATATAATCATAAAGCCATATAACCATATAACCATATAACCACATAACCATATAACCATATAACCATATAACCATATAACCATATAACCATATAACCATATAACAATATAACCATATTACCAAATATCCAAATAATAATAAAGCCATATAACCATATAACCATATAACCATATAACCATATAACCATATAACCATATAACCATATAACCATATAACCATATAACAAACCATATAACAAACCATTGTATCAAGTATGTCAGGATAGTAGTAGGATTATTTCGAGTTCGGTGAATGCTTTTAGAGATTGCTTAAAAAATTATATTTACGAGTTTTTCAAGTTCGTAAGGATCTTGAAACAACCCAGTTTTTAAGGGTACGTGATGTTCGGCTCAGATTTTTAATTAATAAAAACTGGGAATTCTGAAAGGGTAAATGGTCAAGTTTAAACTATCTTAATATACAAAAATTATATAAATATATTATTGATTCCAATTTTTATTATTGTATTATGTACATAAAAGTTTTTTGTTTTGATTGGAGTCAGGTAATCTATTGTCTTTTGTGCAACGCCTACACAGTTTTTCTTATGTGCATCGCCTACACAGTTTTTCTGATGTGCATCGCCTACACAGTTTTCTTATGTGCATCGCCTACACAATATTTCTTATGTGCATCTCCTACACAATATTTACTCTGTACACCATCTAAACCATCTTTCTTCTGTGTAACGCACTTTACGAGGTATTTATATTGGAGATAACATAGCTTGGATCATGCCTTAGACGAGGTAGATCGTGCTATGAGACTGACCCGATTTATTGAGAATGAATACAAAAAAAACAACAGGTGCACTTTGGTTTTTATTTGCATTACTGTTGTTAAAACGTATTCAAATGACCAACTAGCTAGCGCGTATTAAAGTATGTTTTCTTATGTAGATGAACTATTTATAGCTACACATAAAATAAATAAAACCATGATGTCAACTTTTCTGCAGAGTATGGGTGATTATCATAAAACTAATTCGTTTAATGCATGTCCTACTGAAACACAAATGTGTGCATTTCATTCTAAGAACTGATAGCACTATTATAGATTAAAGATGACGTGGTTCAACAAATAAAGAGAGGGCAACACTGGTTTGGGAGTCAATAGAAGAAGGTTAAATCATTTATTCATAATTATTAGATTGATTCAACATATCTTGCATCTTACTTATACTACGTGATGTAGTAAGGATACTACATCACGTAGCCTCTCACAGTCCCCCCTATCCTATACCCCCTCATATGGGGTTAATGTGTCTTCTGTTTCTCCAAACTATAGATCCATTTTCTGTTTGTATTTGGTATTTTC
>JARUHE010328779.1:0-11015 GCA_031471125.1 Archaeomysis grebnitzkii | reverse complement strand
TGTGTGTGTGTGTGTGTGTGTGTGTGTGTGTGTGTGTGTGTGTGTGTGTTTGTGTGTGTGTGTGTGTGTGTGTGTCTGTATGTTTGCCTGTATGTCTATGTGTCAAAGTACGTGCATATATATATATACATATGTGTATGTGTTTATGTATTGATGTGCATATGTATACACATTTCTCTGTCAGTATGCACATGAATGCATACACGTGTGAGAGTGTGTACGCACATGTATTCACATGTTTGTTTCTGTATGCACAAGTATACAAATTCATGTATTTGTATGTACATGCATACAATGCGTATATCTGTATGTACATGCATACACATGTTTGTGTTTATGCACATGTATACACATGTATACAAATGTGTATATTTGTATGTACACGTATAAAAATGTCTGTATTTGCATGCACATGTGTACAAATGTGTATATCTGTATGCACATGTACACACATATTCATACATGTATACACATGTGTGTTCATGTATACACATGTGTGTTCATGTATACACACGTGTGTATATGTATACACATGTATGTACATGTATACACATGTTGACACATGTATATATTTGCATGCAAAGGTATACACATGTATGTAAAGATATACACATGTATATAAAGGTATACAAGTGTATGTAAAGGTATACACATGTATGTAAAGGTATACACATGTATGTAAAGGTATAAACATGTATGTAAAGGTATACACATGTATGTAAAGGTGTACACATGTATGTAAATGCATGCGTACACACACCACAACCAACACAGGATAAAACGAGATTCTTCAGGAGATGAAACCCAATCCATCAAAATCAACCAAATTCTCACGAATTAATGAGACAACAGACATCTTATATATAGTGATTAAAATAATAATAATAATAATAATAATAATAATAATAATAATATAAATAATAATAATATTAATAATAATAACAATAATACAATTATACAATTATAACAACAATAATAATGATAGTACAATTATTAATAATAATAATAATAATAATACAATTACATCAATAATGATAAAGATTTAAAATTTAGTAATAACAATAATAATAATAGCAATAACAGAAATAATAATTACCATAAATTAGTGCAAACAAAATAAGGATAGTAAGTTTAATAATAATAATAATGATAACAATACCAATAATAATTATAATAATAACTAGTGACTCAAATAACAATAATAATACAACTAATAGCACTAATAATAACAATACAATTTTAACAAAAATGATAAGGATGATAAATTTAATAATAATAATAATAGCAATGAAAATAATAATAATATCAATAATAATGAAGTTCATATAAGTTATAGAAATAAAAAATAACAACGACACTAACAAAAATAAAAATGATAATGATAATAATAATAATAATAATAATAATAATAATAATAATAATAATAATAATAATAATAATAATAAAAATTTATATTATTATTACAAGACAAGGGACATCTTAATGTCAGTAGGCTGGAGAGGAAAGGACGGTGGCTTGTGGTTAAGATTTTTTGGATTTAATTTTTTTTTTTTTATATTTCTTAATTTTTTCTAAATCTTAAATCTTTCTATGGTAACTTTATTGTTTGTTCTATATTATTAACTCGTTTAATAATATCTATATTTTTTTATTGTGTGTATACTGTACTTTGTTTTTAGTTTGTGTTCACTTTTTGTTGATAAATAATTTAATTATTTAAAAAAGGTTTACTTTTCAATTTTGTAAGTTTTTCTCTTAATAGCAAAAAATGATGATGCGATTCAGAAGCAACTTTCGACCTGGGTCGTACTTGGATAGGCTGCCACCAGAGTGCGCCACTCACTACCGATGCTCAAGACAGTGGATGTGATTCGCATTCATAGCCTAATCTCAATATTAGCATCAAATCAATATATTAATACATATTAATAATATATACTAATACATACTAATACTTACTGATAAATACTAATACATACTAATACATTTAGTTTGTCGGCTATCTGCCAATATACTGTAGTTTTGGCTCCAACTAAAAACTTTCAGTTGAATATCTCTTTTTCTTGCAAATCGAGCTAATATGTATACTATTTTGTATCTTTTATAAAAATTATATATAATTTAATACGATCATAAAGTCTTATACGATTGTACACAAATCTTATACGGTTTTAAACGAACTTTATACGACTATATACGTATATTATACGATTATATACGAATACTATACGATTATACACCAAACCTAACCCTCAACTCTCACCCAGACTTGACAAGTCCGGTCGCTGTAAACTCGAACTCGTTTCCAGATCATCGGCAGATCGAGTGACTTGAGGAGATGATATTGTGACGTCATCGTGGGAAGACGTGACGTCACGTGTGAATCGATGGAATTTGACACTACTTTGTTTGTCTCGATGTCATCGCAATCCAATCCGTGGTCTTGGTGTTGTTGTTTTTATTATTAATACATTATTTGTTATTATTATTATTATTATTATTTTTGTAGGTATTTTTATTATTATTATTATTATTATTATTGTTTATTATGATTATTGTAATTATTATTATTATTTTTTTTATTATTATTATTATTACTATTATTAATACATTATTTATTATTATTATTATTAGTGTACTTATTATTATTATTATTATTATTATTATTATTATTATTATTTTTATAACTATTCTTATCATTATTATTATTGTTTATTATTATTAATAATAATGCTGATACAGTAGAGCTTCTGAGTTATGAAGTATTGGCTTATTCATAACTCGTATCTCAGGAAGACAGAACACATGGACAGTTTTCTATGATTTGAACCATAGAAAATCAGTGTGCTTATGGATAACTGTAACCTTTTTATTCTATGCGTTGTGAAATAAAAATTTGGTTAATAAAACAACTGTAAATAAATGCTATACTGTATATAAATCAACTTTAGGTAAATACTATATATAAACTAAATATGTACGAAAAAAAAAAGTTCAGGTAAAAAATGTATATGAGCTTAATAGTGTTATGTATGTACAAAGTGTACAAGTGTATATACTTTTTAGCAAGTATAATACAGTTTTAGTATATTATAATTATGATAAAAACTAAATCGTTGGCAGTTACAATTGTTCTATCTACTGTTTTCACAAAATTACTTTCTGTACCACTTCAAATCCTCATATAACTTAGGAGTTTCACTGCAGTATTGTTATTATCATTATTGTTACACTGCAGTACTTTCATAACACTTATTACGTTTACTCTAAAATAAACTAAAACCAATTAGAACATACTACAATATACCTAAGTCTCAATATTTTGTTATTATTATTATTATTATTATTAATATATTTTGTTATTTTTTATACGAATCAAAATACACGTGGCAAGAACGTAGATGTACAGACCAATTCGCATAGATGCGGTTCGATCCAGATAGAACAGGAATGGATACCATATACCATTAATAGAACAAGTATGCAATGTGCCTCTAGACACTGATATGGATACCACAATGAATATATAAGTTTTTGAGAGACTTTAAATGTTAAAAGCTTCATTCATTTTTGTTAACATCAGCTGCTGAGACCAAATAGTAAATATTATCAGACATTTAAGTAAGAAAAAATACACTAAATGATGGAAATATTGCAATTTTCATCAAAATACATGAGCTGATGAAAAATTTATAAATTGTTGTAATATAAATTTTAAGTAAATGTTCTTTGGAATGAATAGTTCTTCGATTCATTATAAGTAAACATTGTTTTAAAATTGAAAATCAAAAAGTTTTGAACTAATTTGATTAATCTTTCTTACAACCACCATTATCTCCGAACATATACGCTTGGGTAAATATTTTATTTAGTGAAGGTTATTTAGAATGCATAGTTCTTCATTTTATTATAAGTAAACCTTCTTGTAAAATAAAAACAAAAAGTTTATTTTGCAAATTTTGCAAAAAAAACTAAATTTGGTATTGTTTAGAAATTTTCAAACTTTAGAAATACAAACTTTATTGCACAACAATTATAATTAAAGACTCAATATATTGTTCTAAACAAACATTTATCTAAGGTCAATAACACAAAAACAATGTCGAGACGACACAAATAACAAAAAAAAACGAAAACAGATAAAAAAAACATATATACATTTTTAGTTCACTATGTTTTTAACACTTTAACCGTTTTTTGTAACACCGGTGATATATACGTATAATGGCTTACTCCATCTTATGTAACATCAGTGATACAAAACAAGTTAGTTTATACATTTGCACAGGCAAATATTTGTCTGTATAAAAATATAAGCTAACTTGTTTTGTATCACTGATGTTACATAAGATGGAGTAAGCCATCATACTTATGTATCACCGGTGTTACAAGAAACGGTTAAAGTGTTAAACACTTCATATACTTTGAAATTTGATCAAATTTGGTATTCTGGCTCTTTGGGCCTTTCTTCTTTCATTTTCATATTTGGCCAGCAGTAGAAATATTTTAAAAGTTATCTTGATTAATTTGAACTGAAAAATTATAATCTCAACGAAGACAACCTGTATTACAATATTCCAAGTTTGCCACCAATGAACATTCTAATGTTGTGTTGGAGATGAAGCCGGGCTTATTAATGCATCAATGGAGGCATGGCTTAATAATGCTTTAATGTAGCCGTGGCTTATTAATAGAGGTGTGGTTTCTTAATGCATTAATGGAGGCGTCGCTTATTGGCGAAGGCGTGGCTTATTAATGCATCAATGGAGGTGTGGTTTCTTAATGCATTAATGGAGGAATGGCTTATTAATGCATTAATGGAGGTGTGGCTTATTAATGCATCAAAATGTATTGCACACCATACTTCTAGATTACTAATCCAATTTATTTATTTAAAATTGACATACTTTTATATGAATGTTTTAATTTTCAAAAGTATTCTAAAATACTTCACTGACAATTTAAACGACCAGATGCAAAAGTAAACTACTTCATCATTGGAAGAAGTATTAAGTGTTTCGTTTTAATTGAGATTCCTTTATTGCATAAATTACATTTATGGACGAAAAATACCAAAAAACAATTAAGAAATGTCAATCAATGCTAATTATGACAAATTCTTCAGCCAATCACAACGAACTGACAATGATGACGTCATAGTCACATGACTGCTTTAAATATGTTGGTGGGTTGGTTTTTCTTTAAACTGACCAACCAACCAACCAACATATTAGAAGCAGTAACGTGACCGTGACATCACCACTATAAGTTCTTGTGATTGACTGAAGAACTTTATCATAATTAACATTGATTGACGTTTCTTAATTGTTCTGTGGAGATGTTGCTAAACACGAAATTCATTATATGAAATTTTCCCACATTTCACAAATTCAAAATGTTTGTTCACATTTTTCATGAAATTCATTTATAATTGAAGACATTGTTTTTGTGTTGCATCATTTTCTTTTGTGAAATTTCTAATTATAGTTCTGATGAGTTCTTACAGTTAACTCAAATTTCAAGTCAACATTTGCTTAACTTAACTACCGTATGTTACTCTCCGGGAACAAAACATTTAAAACAATGGTAATATGAAAAAATAATTCAGATGTTTTTAATGATAGTCAATTTATGTAGTTATAGGAATAGTTCTTTTTTTTTATTGAAAGAAATTTGTGTGCTGGACTAAAATAATAAAAGGTTTGTTTCTAATTAATTTTTAGAGTACAAAAAAGGCTACAATTTTTTTTGACACAAAAAATGTTTAATCTTTCTATACTGTACAACAATGTCTCAATTTTCATCATAATATAATTTTTATAATTTTAATTTTCAATTAAGATTATTATTTTCATCTCAATAACAATAAATGTTAAATTTTTCAGCAGATTAGCCGTAGAACTTGCAGCGGTTTTTCTTCTAGCATTCCCGGCAACAGCTCGGCAGGGCCAAACGTCGGCGTAGGAGCCGGTTCGCCTTCTTCCGGCTTCACCTTCACGCAAGATCAGCACATGAGAATCATCCTCGGCACCCGATCGCCCGAGGCCCGACCCAAACGCAATGGAATCGTCACAAACCCGAGCCTGAAGGCGGCTCACGCCAAGGCTGCTCACATACTCAGAAACGGACTCCACGGCAGTCGGACGCGCCAGGCACCGGCAAGACCTAACGGTTTGCCTCTGAAGAAAGAGACACCGCTATGACCGTGAGGTTTTTTTTTTTGCTTTTTTATTATATTTTTGTTTAGAATTAACAGATGAATTATATATAATTATTTATAATTATATATAGTTATCTATAATTATATATGTAACCCATTTGTGTTTTTTATAAACCAAATTTTCTCTGCTAAGATACACTTAACAAAAGCTAGTCAATTTGACTATCTTAGACATGAAAAGTTAGTCAATATGACTATTTTACATATAAAAAGTTAGTCAAGTGTTTTCAGTGTAGGCTATTGACCAACATTCTGCTTGAGAGCTCCACAGTCATCCTTGGTCAAGTAATCATGCTGGCATGTGTTTCTCTCCCAAAAATTTGCTGTCCCCATTTTAATGAATTAATAAGCAAGTGTCCGGTATGCTGAAGTGTTGAAGAATTATGTTGTACCCAATCATAGCTAATCTCAATTACAATTTTGTTTTTCTGCTTAAATTAGTTTCGTTTTGAAAACCGAGATGTATAACGTTACATTAAATTTTAAGTAAATAGGCCGATCATTTTTCAGTTCTGTGATCTCCATTTGATTATGTTGAATTGTGCCAGTATTCAATCTTATTATATTTATGTGGATTAGTTCTAATTAGATCTCCAATAATCTCAATCTTAACCTCCCTTCCAGAAAGCTAACCACCGAGCAACTCACAATTTCTCGTCATCTGGGGGAATGTTGAGAAGATAACTAGTCAGTGATGCCAACCCGCTCGGTGGATGTCGTGTGAGTCAGTGTGGCAAAAAAGTCGAATTTCGTCAAACACTTTGAACGGTTTTGAACAAATTCATAGAATTTGAAGAAATGAAAACCAAGCTATTGTTTTCATAGGAAGAATAAACAATGATGTAAATATAATATTATATTTGTATAAACATATAATTTCCACAATTAAAGTAGAAGTAATTTTCATCTGCCACATATCTTTGTTTATATGAAGAAACTATAGTAATAATAATGCATTAAAGAAGGAAACTATAGTAATAATTATGTATTGAAAAAGAAACTATAGTTATATGTAAATGTGTCAAGCTACTATTAGAAATCTAGAAAATGAAATTTCGTAGTTTAGTTCTAGATTACTTGTGGATACTTTCGAATTTCTTTAGTTTTTGCTAGTTACTATGAACATAATTTCAATGTAGATTTTTATGATTAATGTGATCCACATAATTATATTGTCGCTAGTTTCTTTCATCCAACTGTGTTCCTTTCATCGGTGTATTTCTTTAAAAATAGTAAAATATATAAATAAACGAAGTCGTCAAAATTCTACGGAGTGCAATAATATGAGATAAACAATAGCTTTTTGGCACATTGTTTGAAGTGATTTTTAGTTTTAATTGTTTGGATAAAGTTGATCAAATTGTAAAATAAATTTGTTGTGTTTTTCATTTCAAAATTTTTCTTTTTACTCAGCCGAGAAAAATTCGGAATTTTATCTGAAAGTCGTTACCAAAGAAGTCGTTGATATTTCTCTTATTTTTACAGAATTATTTTTAAGTTGTTTTCGAATGAAGACGCAAATGACATGTAAATATGTTCCAAGTTTCAGCTTAAATAAAACATAATTGTAATATTTATTCGTTTCATTTTTGTTCAACAATCTACGAGTGTTCATTAAAATAATTAAATAATTCAAATATTAATTATAATATTTATTTTTTTTATTTTTTTATTTAATTATTAGGAAATATTAAAATAATTGTAATAAGTGTAATAGTAAATCCATTGGGTAAATGAGAGGCAAAAGATGCCAAATCCAATAGTAACTTCGTTCTAATTGGATTGTCTTGCCTCTCAGCCTGAGTGTTCATAAGTTATGTTCTCGACCAACCTTTTTTAATGTTTTGAATCAACTTTATTAAAATAAAAATCGTATCACCATTTTAATATGGGTTAAAAACACATTGGTTGAATAAATTGTTTCTGTGTTAATATTTTTAATTAGATATATGTATATATAAATATTAGAATAAATATTTATAATTAGATAAATAATATATAAATATTAACAAAAACAATTTTTTAACCGAAGTAGGATATGTTAATAACCTTTGACGATACAATACTAAAAAAGTGATATGATTTTAATTAAAAAAAAGTTGATTCAAAACAAAAAATGTAATTATAAATACATCACATAGTTTGATTTCACTTTTGTTTTTTACTTCACCAGTTTGTTTTGCTTTCATTTATGCTTATTTACATTAAGTTTTTTCTCATTGCTTACTACATTCAATTTACATTCATTTTTTTTGTAATTGTTTTCTACATTAAATTTAAATTAAATTTTTTTTTGTCATTGCTTACTACATTAAGTTTACATTCATTTTTTTATCGAGTGTTCCGTTAGGAAAAAGCTCTATATAGGTTTTAATTTTCCGTCGTCGTCGTCTGCACATGAAAATCAATTAGTGTTAAACAACTTTATTTTAAGAGGTACAGAGAACTTCCATAAACAAAAGTTGTTTGTCTTAACTTTCCAGTCAGTATTGTTATAAATATTTATTTTCAAAAAACATTTACGGAGTTATAACCAAAAAACCCTCAATTTTTTTGAAGAGTTACAAAAAATTTTATTGAAAAAAGTTGTTTATTATGACCATCCAATCATAATTGCCAGGAGTATTTTTTTTGAAAAACCCACTTTAAAAAACAGAGTTTTTGGACTCTGAAAAATTTAAGCAAAAGTTTAAAGTTTTTTTATTTGAAGAGTTACAAATAATTTTATATTGAACAAAAGTTGTTTGTTAGGATTATTTAACAAATATTGCCATAAGTAATTTTTTTGAAAAAATTATATTTATGGAGTTATAACCAAAAACAAAATTTATGGAAATAACCAAATTTTCACATAAAAATTAAAGTTTTTCAATTTATTTGAAGTTACAGAAAATTTTACTGAAGAAAAGTTGTTTATAATGACCATCTACCCAATACGATCAAAAGTATTCTTCTTTCAAAAAACAATATTTACGGGGTTATAGCCAAAAAACCCTCATTTTTTAACTCTAAAAAAAAATTGAGCAAAAGTTTAAAGTTTTTTACTTGAAGAGTTACAAATAATTTTGTTTTGGAAAAATTGTTTATTATGACCATCCAATCAAAATTTCCAAAAGTAATTTTTAAAAAAAAAGTTATATTCAAAAACAGTTTTTTCAGCAAAAGTTAAAGTTTTTTATTCGAAGAGTTACAGAAAATTTTATTGAACAAAAGTTGTTTATAATGACCATCTAACAAACATTACAATGAATAATATTTTTCATAAAATAAATATTTATTTAATTATAGCAAGCAAGATTGTAGGTCATCTATGGCTAGTTTAATTTTCATTTTAAATGTATGAGCAATGTTCTCTAATATGGAACTGTATGTTATAATATTTGGTTTAGTTTATGGGCTAAGATTGCAGTATCTAATGAGTTTAATGAGGAATGAAACTGGCTAAGGTATGGTCCACCACTGGTTGTGATTCAGAGTTAACGTGGTTCAAAACTGACCAAAAGTAGGCCAATACTGTTTGCAATATGGCTGTGATATGGCTGATATTGGTTTCAATAGGGTTGATCTGCATGAGTGGCTCAAAACCGGCAAATATGCTTGAAAAATTGCCAGGCTACGGTTCTATAACGGCAAATACGGCAAAAGTACGGCAGACCTGGGCTGCTTACGTAATACATTCAACAAAAATTTCGTATGAAAATCTGAATATGTATGCGACAAAATTCGGGGTTTGATGAACAACTCTAAATCAGTTGAATGATGGATTTTATATTTCTACAACAAACTGTTATTGTTTTTTAGATTGGACATTTTTTCCCCGTTTTTATGACAAACAAGTTTGCAATAATATATACTAATGATATAAAGGAATATTGTTGGTATATTTATTTTTACTATATGTGATATGGGTTATTTAGCAAAACCCTACTAAAATTAAATACAAGTTGCTAAATGGTGAACAATAAATCAAAGATTTATTAAAAGTTGCTAATAATTATGAAATTGTCTTACAACTGCTTAAGAAAGGATAACTAAGAGCACTTATATGATTTAATCCTATAAAATTTCCAATTTTATGTTCTTATGTTTAGACCTAAGAACTTTATTAAAAACCTAAACCACTTTCATTACGGTGCTTTTTTTATTTCGTACAAAATGACAACATCTTTTAAGAATAAACTAGTTCAAGCTTCAATTCTGAACCATAGACATTTTTTATAATGCATTAATAATGATTATAATTAAGAAATGAAGTCCTAATTATACCACAATCTTGGCGAGACAAATTATCTTGTAGTCATAAAGAGGCTATGTAGGCTGTACTTTATGTATTATGAAAATATCTTGGCATATATAGGCACTGCTTGGCTCTTCAATGCTCACTAAAATGTTTGTCGTTTGATACTATAAATATACGTTTATTTCCTACCCATTATAAAGCAAATTAGCAGCACATGAATCAATATCTGCATACATTCGAGTCGCTCACAAGAGTCTCGAGATTATCATTCTCAAGAAAAGCTGTGGTACACTTGTCACCAGGTTGTTACCTGTGATTCTGATCTACTTTTCTTACCATATCTGAATCTTACCTAATGCCTTCGCTATAGATTCAGACAAAATCTCCAACCAGGTCATCAATAATGGCTCCTAATTGTTATACAACAATAATTGCTTAACAAGGATTGTTTGTATAGGTATTCTAATAGGGACTGATAATTTTTCAATTTAGTTGAATATTTTTTGTTTTAATGAAAAAACATATTGGAGAAAGTTGAACAGAGCCGGTAACTTT
>JARUHE010328768.1:0-11015 GCA_031471125.1 Archaeomysis grebnitzkii | reverse complement strand
CACACACACACACACACACACACACACACACACACACACACACACACACACACACACACACACACACACACACAGTTATGTTTGTACACAAATTTTACGTACAGGTAAATTATTTTCTGTAATTCCATCACAGCTTAAAAATAGGCTTTTGCTCTCTCAGTGCTTTTTATTTTTTATTTTGAGGTGTTGGTAAATTCATATTGAAACATTTCTTCCAAAAACAAGTTTTATTTGAATCTAATATTCTGAAAATCTATTTCCTATTTAATATTTATAATTTTGTTAAAATTACAAATGTTATATTTTTGAAAGATGTTAATGTATGTTAAACACCAAATATATTTTCTAACGTTTCAATTATTTATCCTTCAAGTTTTGATTGCAATGAGTTATTTTATAGAAAAAATGTTAACAATTTGGTCACAATACGCACCTCGCCTCACTGTCCTAATTTTAACATCAACGGATGGTCTAAATGGCCATCCAAGTGATTTTGAACCAAGGAAAACTGCAACCTCCAGGTCTCATCTAAATTTGTTCTTTCAGATAAGAAGGGTACCTAGGAATTAGGAATTATGAATTTGAAAATTAAATAATAAATTGCATTCATAAACCAATAATCAAAAGAGGTTAATGTAAAAATGGTGGCTTTTATAATACATTAAAGAATTATACTAGCCTAAGACACAAATAATAATGAGAACGATAATGATAATAAAAATAAGAGTAACAATGATTATATCACAACACAAACAATAATGATAAGTTACTATTAACCTTAATCCTATTCATTACATGAACGACCTTAAACTTTGTTAATTCTGGTGTTAGTTAGACGGGCCAACGAAAGGAAGTGCAACTAATACCTCCCAGCCCCACTTTTAATACAACGCTGTTGCTAAAACTTTGCTTAAACCTTCAGTTTTTTGCCATTTTCTTTCTCAAATGATACTTAATGGCGAATGATGTGTATCAAATTGCATGCTTATAGGACACTTTTAGCAATCTAATAGGAATCACATAACCATAAATTTAGCTTACTTTTAGCATCATTTGAGGACATACTTAACTTTGCTGTTAAGGCTTATAGTTATAACTTTGTTCAAATAGATTAGAAGTAAGGGTAGGGCATCATTGAATTATAATAAATACAAGGTATTTAAATCTAAATATAGTTTTTTCAATTTATAAAATGTTGTGGGATTTGATGCATGCGTTCTATCAGACATTGTTAACATTACATAGGACTTCATATTTATATTGTAAGGATAGTTTTCTTGTTATGTTCAATTGAAACAGCTTTGGCAGAAACTTTAGACATTTAATACACAAAAAATGAATTTTAAAGAACTGGGCGATAGCCTAAACAAGAAAATTAATATTAGATCAACTTTATTGTGATCCAATCAAAATCGTATCACATTGGTAAAATGTAATGTGATTTTGATTGAATCAACAAAAAAGTATGCACTGTTAACAAAGATTAGTCAATTTTATGTCAATGTTGACTATCTTTGACATAAGAGTTAGTCAAGTGTTTTGATTGTACCCAAGTAGGTAGGCACCTGTTTAGTTCTGGTAATTTCTCTTTAGAGCCATAGTGTGCCTGTCACTTGTATATTTTTATTAGCACTTAAATGGATTGCTGAACTAAATGTATAAAATTGTAATTATATGTAATGTTAAAGTATTGGTTATCAATTCCGCGTCAATTCAAACCAAATATTTTCTTCGTTAACTTTTCGAAAAAGTGTAAGTTTGGTATTATATAAAATTCATATCTTAATAATTTTCTTTACCCATGTCTCAGCCTTCATCTCGAAAAACTTTCATTGTTCCTAAACTGAGAAGACAGATTGTTGGACATTTATTGATTTTAAACATTCGGTTAATGCAAATAGTCTTGTGCAAAGAAATATAATTAATTTTGTACAAACTTGACAGATCTTGATAGGCGAGACCGAGGTGCTGATGCACAGTCATGCCTCTAAAAATAAAAAAAAAGATCTTCATACCCAAACAAGTATGTGAAGTTACCTTTGATGACGTCATCTAATATGAATAACCACTTTGTTGTTTATTTTTATTCGAATTATACAGAATATAATTTTAGGTTTCAAAAGAATAATGAATCTAATTTCGTTTATGTGATTGCATTCAAATGTTGGACAATTCATGCGGTGTTATACTTAAAAATCATCCAAGAACTAACCCAGAGGATGACCGAGATCACCAATGCTCGCGTATACGAACAACTGTGTTTTTCACATACAATTGATTACTGTAGGTCAACAAACAAACTAAAATTTTACTATATCCATACATTTTTAAATAAACCATAATATCTCAAAAATTATCAGTTTTTTATTTATACTTCATAAAGTCTGTTCGTTTGATATACAAATGATAACTATAGGTCAACACACAAGAAATTTGAACGTTTTGTATTTAGAAATATGGCTCTTCAGACATTTTTTTCATAAAAATTCTTATCCCTCAATAATTATAAGTTTTTACAAAATATACCACTTATTAATGTACACTAGAAAATTGTTCATTTGAGATATAAATGATAACTGTAGGCCAAACAAAACTTGAAGGTCTTGATTGAATATTTTGGGTAGAACTACTACGCCAACGAAGGAGAGGATGAAGAAGTAACACCTTATTTTACCTCTGGGACGCTCGACAAAAATTGCTGCTTATCGAGAGCCTTGTCAAAAAATCCATTTCGTACCACTTTGTCTTCTTGAGACTGCAAACGGTGCATTCAAACTTTATTTCAACACAAATAACTAACATCATATAGTGATCGATAATTAAACATAAATTAAGAAATGTGCTAAAAAAACAACTTATTGTAATATTTTAATACAAAATCATTTACAATTGATAACATTACCTCATTTTATTAAGGCTAACAAAATGTACATTATTTTACACTTATTTTCAAATAAGTTTTGAGTATGGCTAACTAAAACATTACAATATTTGACTGAGTTACCAGAGTTTACCTCGTATTTATAAGATCTTCAATAGGAACTAAAATAGATGCTAAGACAGTACTTTAAAATAAATATAAACAAAGCTTATAATTTTTACTAAATCAAAAACATTAAAATACAAATAAAACGCTTTGATAAAATATTAAAATACATTTTGATAAATACAAAAAATTGATAGTAATCATTTTACTAACTAATATTGGACATTATCTAACCTGTATTATCTTTTAATTCACATTTGAGTTATTAATTTGCAAACGTATGTAATTAAAAACATAAAATATTAGATACTCAAAAATAATTCAAAACATTTGTAGATGTGCCAAAAATAAAAATATTTCACTCAATTTAGACCCACTAAATGAAGAGAGAAACTACACAAATATGTTGGAGGACATAATTATCAATAAAATAGAGGTTGCACTTCCTTACAAACGAATGTTTGTATGTTTAACAAATCGATTAATGGCACACTGGATGTCATTCCTAAGTTGTTTTTATTGGCACTTCAAGTAAATTTTATTTTATTCAACTTAAATTCACAAAATAAAAATTATTAAAAACAACTAAAATAAGACTTTTTATTTTATTAAAATTGTGTTAGACAATAAAATACAAAAGGAGTACAACCATGTTTAGTTCTTTGAAAAGCTTTACTGTTTTTACAAATAAATACATTTTATTTATGGTTATAAAAAAAATAGTTGAGATGTCGAGTCAATTTCACAGAACTATTTAGATGAACTCAATCTGTTTTATGGCGGTTATAAAAAGAATAAATATTGGTAAATCATAACTTACTTTGAAAATTACATAATTGTAACACATTACTAGACCCAATCAATACTCTAACTTCTGAAAATTAATTTTGAAAAATATCAAATTGTTGAATCTACAAGTGTTATGCATTCTAGAAATGTCCTTTGCTAAAGTTTTCAACAAATGTATCAAAATTTATAAGTTAAATCAAATTGGCGATATGTGAAAAGCAAAAACAAATAGGTTTGCCTAAAAGCAAATACGTTCAAATGCATGTAAAGGGAAAGTAAATATTTTGAATTTGAAAAACTTGCAAGCTATGATTAAAAAATAAATAATTCAACGTTATTTTTATGTAATCATGCATACAATACAAATGGGAGAATAAATAAATCTTAGGAATGCTCGGTAACCACTAGAGTCTGAAAAACAAATTGACTAAATGAGTTTAAGGCACAATAATTTAATTAACATATAATGAGAATACACAACAGCTAAATTGAAATTTTTAAATACGTAACTTATGTTTAATACTTAAAATGGCCAGAGCCCACCACAAGGGCAAACCCTGAGCTATCACAGTTCAAAATTAATTGTTAATTGCAGCAAATGAATTATTCCAGTTAAAAGAAAATATTCCCAAACTTTCTCACAATTCATTTTTAAATAATTATATACACTAAATAATTTCACGAAATTGAACTACGAATTATGAATTAAAATTTGTCAAATTTAAAAGTCTTAAAACGCCGCAAGCAGGTGACTTAAGGTTGAGCTGCAGCATGGCTGCTTCCCCTATTGCAATAGCCAGCCATGACTGCAGCCTTGGCTATTTCCCCTATCGTTATAGCGAACACAGTTTGTTGGATCCATAGAGCGTCTTGTACTCGCCCTTGATTTTTGAGTTGATCAGCGCCCGTTGTTTTCCAGCAATTTTGTCTCTCGCCGGGTCCTTCACCATTCTCTTGATGCCCGGTCGATGTACGAGGAACGCGTTGTCGAGGATGTGGAACTCGTAGTCCTGCACGCACAAGATGTACATCTACAAGGACAAAGGCATATCTTAATAAATAGAAATTAAAAAAGATGACGAGGGGCAAAAAGCTTTTCAAAATGAGAAAATTAAAAAAAAACACAGAATGTACATGGGACAACTTTTTTAAAAAATATATAAATTAAAGAAAAAAACAATATAGGCATCTAGAAGAAGCAGTGTAGAAATCAGTGAAAAAACAATAACAAATATTGCAGTAAATACAATGGTTAAAATGGATCATAAATCAATTATTTTAGCTCTTAACAATACCGAATAGAAAAGAAAAACAAATCTTAAAAAATGTCATTTTGTAGGGTGTCCTATTTATAGGACAGTGGGACTTAATGGTTGAAAGAAGATTGAATGAAAAGAAATGGAGAATATTTCAGGAAGAGAGAATGAATGAATATGTAAATAAAGGAGCATATGCGCAGTGCTGCACCCTTAAACTATGAAGAGCGAATCTCAACTTAGTGATATAAAACATTTAAAAAAGTGAAGAGCAAAGATAACCCTAGTCGACAGAACAGTTCAATCAATTTAAAAAAGTCAACCAAATCTAGAATCGGGACATCACTTTAGTTCATCACCAGAGGAAGTCTGCGAAACGAAATTGTGCGCTCTCACTAGAGTAGGTGGTACGAGCGGTTAAAATGTGTATACTGGTTGTAAGACAGACACACACGCAGGAGAAAGTCACGACACTGCCACTGCCAACCTAAACATTTAACGTCCACAAAAGGAATGACTACGTTTACAGGCTGTACCCACTGCCCTATATATATGGCTTCGCCTGCTAATATTTTTGTTGTCGAATATTTACATAATCTTGAAGTCACTTTACTGCCATTTCTCTTCACTTTTCACTTTTCTTCACTTCCGGTGCTATATTTAGATAATTGAGCGGGTATAAGTTAAATGAATGGTGAAATGCTTAACTAAGCTTAAGTTAAATAACAAACCAATTTGAATTGTCATTTTGAAACAAAAATAAATAATTTCAACACAATTAATTTTCTAAATTGAATAAATCAATGTTTAATGAAATGTAACTTTAAGAATTGCATATTTAATCATTACAATTTATGAATTTAAACCCTTTCCTCAATAATTTACTAATTCAATAACAAGGAAAGTTAAAATATTTTAGGTCGACCTTTTTTACGAATACGCTTGAAAAAAGATCCAAAAGGCTACACTGACTAAGCGCTTCGGCCAATCCATATAAATAGGTCATTGGCTGTACCCTTGCCCCACGGCACGCATCGCAGCTGTTTCTAGAAGAAAGTTTGAACGAACAGAAAATAAAATGCGAAACATTTTGAAAAAGGGGGTTGACCGATGAGAAGAGAAAAATAGATTGAAAATAGAGAAAAAGAAGAGGCAGACCTGCGTCATCTTGTCACTTTTGCCCTCCCAGGATAGTCGTTCATCGTAGACAGGCTCGTCGTTGGTGCCGATGTAGATGGGTTCCCACGTCTGGAAAGGAGGGACTCGCTTGCCGATGTGGAACACGGACAGGCCCGGGTGGATCGGGGCCTTTTTCCACTCCTGTAACAAATGTTTTTTTTTAATTCTTGGATAAACAAAGTAAATGGAAATATACAAGCCTATTTGTTTGTTATAAAATATTTCCATGAAACATTTCATAAAAAAGTAAACTTAAGATTACAATGGTGAAGTAAAATAGTTTAATTACTTAATTTAGTAAAAATTTACCCTACTTTTTTTGTATTAAAACGATTAAGGCGAACATAGTGGTGCCGCTTGCTGGTTATTATATATCAATAAAAGTTGATCAGCATTGATTATATACACATACATACATACATATTGAACAGCGAATGCAACCAATAGTTCAGGATTAAAATTTGTAATTAGAAATAAATTTAGAAAAAATACATCCGGACATTTTGACGCCCTATGTATAAAGTTACAATGCAGTAAAAAATCATAATTCCAATTGCCTAACATAAAACAAAAGTTTACCTCTGCTTTTGGCACATTGTGGCACTTGGCGCAAACTTTCTTGTGGAAGGGCACTGCCTCGCTGTTGTTCAACATTCTTATTAATTCAGTCTTCGTTTCGGGCGGATTTATATTTTCTTTGACTTCAAAGATGGAAAAAACGTATACTCGGGGATTTGTAGTAGTGGACGCATCTGGCTTTTTCAACATGGTCATAAAATCTAAAACAAAAAATAAAACTATAAAGCTTAAAACAGAATATAATAAAACTAGTGTATGTAACTAACTATTCCTAATCCGTCAAGTTTTTTAATACCAAGCGACTAACCTAAGTCACAAAATGAAAATAATTTTTTTTAATAAATCAAAAATATTATCTACACATTGATAAATCACTCTCTGGTGAACACTAGTTTATGACTTTGCAGGCATTGGTGAGAAAGAAATGTTAAGCTACTGCCCTCAGCCGTCTAGGGTTCGCTCTTCAAGTCACATGAACATTGAACAATGGAGGCTTATCACATTTAGTCATAAATTATCTACACATCGTTTTGTGAAGTAATTTGTATTGTTAAAGATCATCTGTGTACAAAGTTTGAAGTGATTCGATCAATAAACAAAAAACTTTAACATTTTGTTGAATATAAAAGGATATATTCCACGCAGACGACGACGACTCATGAATAGTAACTACTTTGTCTAAACTTTTTTCATTCGCCCGACAAAAAAAAATTTTAATTCACTGTTTCACCAGCATTGTGTTATCAATAAATAACTAGTTTTTCAACAAAATCTTGAAACATGGACCATACCAGAACAAATACCTAAACCTTACATATGGGTGTCTGACTTAACTTTTAATTAAATAACATTTCAATACTAGGTTACCTGGACCAGAACAAATACCTAAACCTTACATATGGGTGTCTGACTTAACTTTTAATTAAATAACATATCAATACTAGGTTACCTGGAATGAAGTTCACCGATGGATACAGTTCAATATCACTTGGAAAAACAAAATATGTTTGAGCCAATTTTCTCGCTGTGTTCCTGGCTACGTTGATGGGGTACGTGAGTTTCTTCGTCTGCCGGTAAGTGGTGATGTTGCTCCACTTTGGTGCATCTTGGCTACAATCTGCTTTCATTCCATGCAATATTTCTTCTGTGGTTGGAACCTAAAACAGAAACTCTCTTTACTATTCTACAGCATTCAATTAATAGTGAAATTAATTGCCGAGATTAGCTAGATGTTAAATATTATACTTTCAAGGAAAATCAATATAAAATGGCATTACTAATTGAATTTAAGAACTTCAGTCGATAAGTTAATGGTGTTTATAGGTTAAGAAACAGCAAAATATTTATCAATCTCACCTTCTTAGGCACATGGGATGTATGGAAGAAGAGGTGGAATGTGACATACTTCTTGATTCCTTCCGACCAGCATTCACGCAAATAGATGATCGTTTTGATCGCGTTTTCCAGATCCAATCCAGGCGCGTAAACCGCAACACTTACTGGGCCCTAAAATATTCGTTGGTTTTAAAATCAAACAAAAATAGATCTATGAAAAAAAATCAGACACAACATTGATTGAATGGATAGGTTCAGTGGATTATCGCACAAAACACAGATTTATATTATTTTGTTGGTGGTCATAAAATAAAAAATTATAAATAAGCAAAACACAAAATTTGTGCTTTGTATATAAAGCTATTTCAACAATTTATAAATGTAAATTTCGAATATTTTTCAATTGACGAGGACTTTATTTCTTAGGCGATAGTACATACACTGAACACTCTGAACAAAATGTTGATGAATTTGTAGAAAAAAATTGATGAACATTAAATATAATATTGATGGACATTAAATAAAATATTGATGAACATTAAATAAAATATTGATAAACATTAAATAAAATATTGATAAACATTAAATAATATATTGATGAACATAAAATAAAATATTGATGAACATAAAATAAAATATTGATGAACATAAAATAAAATATTGATGGACATTAAATAAAATATTGATGGACATTAAATAATATATTGATGGACATTAAATAATATATTGATGGACATTAAATAAAATATTGATGAACATTAAATAAAATATTGATGGACATTAAATAAAATATTGATAGACATTAAATAAAATATTGATAAACATTAAATAAAATATTGATGGACATTAAATAAAATATTGATGGACATTAAATAAAATATTGATGGACATTAAATAAAATATTGATGAACATTAAATAAAATATTGATGAATATTAAATAAAATATTGGTGAACATTAAATAAAATATTGATGAACATTAAATAAAATATTGATGAACATTAAATAAAATATTCTCACCTGCCACCTGGAGGTGAGCGGATCGAGGTTGTCGAGGAAGGTGTACTCCGCGTGGGTCGTGTAGGTGATGGACTCGTCGCAATTGAAGCTGAGGGCGGCAGGGATGTAGTTCTCCAGCAGCCAGTAGTCGCCCTTCTGCGAGTAGAAGGGCTTCAGAGGCTTGTTGGCACACTGCGTGAAGGAGGAGTAAACCTTCCTCTCCAGGGAGTTGATCGGCGGGTCTGGGAGGTCGTTCTCGATGGGAGCTGTGCTCAGCACCTCGGTGACGCCCTGGCTCTCCTGGATCTCCCTGGGAGGCTCCTCCTCCGTCTCTGCAAAGGTCTTCGCCTCCTCATAAGCCTCGATGGGTCCTGCTCCCACCGGCAGGGACTCCAGGTTGATGTAGGGCAGCGAGGCCAGGTTTTCTTGTGCCAGGGTTCTTCGGATGCCTGGGGAGGAGTCCACTATTTTTTCATCCTTTTCCAGCTGGGCAGGAAATTGTGTTCCCCAATTCAGACACAAATAGACGACTAAAACTGCATTTAAAACTAGGGACGCCCTTATTATCATAATCCTATTAAAAATCATTCTGCGGAACTTTCCTGAAAATAGAAATTACCAATCATTATTTTGTCTTCATCGCTATAATAATAAAATGGCAAAGCAATATGAAAGTAATGTTATTTTATTAAACTTGTAGTTGTACAAAGTTAACATGAAATAAAAATTCATGGATTAATTTAAAATCTATTTAAAAACATACTTTTATATAAATACACTAAACAATAATCATATTGTACATACATAAATAATGTTAATATTAATTAATAAACAAATCTTTAAAGATCATTTACAAAAAGTAATATAATATAAAACCAAAATTAAACCAAAAATAAGAACAAAACAAAGATAAATTCAAAGATAAAACAAAACAAAAGTAGAGCCGAAGATAAAACAAAACGGTAAACCAAAGGTGAAACAAAACAAAAACAAAAGTAACACCGAACATAAAACAAAAAGGTAAAACCAAACATAAAACAAAAAGGTAAAACCATAGATCAAAGGCGTATAGATACACCACTCAGATGTAAATCGTCTGTTTTTGTAAGCCTATAAACCAATAAGAAGACAATATTTTGTAATTAAATATATTCAATATTGTAAATCAAACGTTTATACGTGATTATATATAAGTTTTACACAAAAAATAACATTTAAAGTATAAATATTAAATGATTTAATGAAATAAAGTTTTTCTCAAGAAGAAAATTACATTGAAATCGCATAAATATATACATTATATTAAGGTAACTGGTACCATTGTATGCTGGAAGTGTCTGGCAGCTCAAGTTCTAAATTTCTTCATTACAAATTCTTGAGTGGTACATCTATAAGTCTTTGATCTATGGTAAAACCAAAGATGAGAACAAAACAAAAGTAAAACCAAAGATGAGAACAAAACTAAAGTAAAACCAAAGATGAGAACAAAACAAAAGTAAAACAAAAGTAAAACCAAAGATGAGAACAAAACTAAAGTAAAACAAAAGTAAAACCAAAGATGAGAACAAAACAAAAGTAAAACCAAAGATGAGAACAAAACAAAAGTAAAATCAAAGATGAGAACAAAACAAAAGTAAAACCGAAGATGAGAACAAAACAAAAGTAAAACCGAAGATGAGAACAAAACTAAAGTAAAACCAAAGATCAAAACAAAACAAAAACAAAAACAAAGATCAAAACAAAAGTAAAAACAAATATAAAAACAAAACAAAAGTAAAACCAAAGATAAAAACAAAACAAAAGTAAAACCAAAAACAAAACAAAAGTAAAACCAAAGATAAAAACAAAAGTAAAACCAAAGATAAAAACAAAAGTAAAACCAAAGATAAAAAC
>JARUHE010328757.1:0-11016 GCA_031471125.1 Archaeomysis grebnitzkii | reverse complement strand
ATGGTGCACCCAAATGTATATTTGAACTAATGGTGCACCCAAATGTATATTTGAACTAATGGTGCACCCAAATGTATATTTCAACTAATGGTGCACCCAAATGTATATTTGAACTAATGGTGCACCCAAATGTATATTTGAACTAATGGTGCACCCAAATGTATTTCAACTAATGGTGCACCCAAATGTATATTTCAACTAATGGTACACCCAAATGTTTGTTTATACATATTAACTAACCAAAGGTTGTCTCATTGCAGGTAGTGGTGCGGTGATGTGTTGAGTGAATTGGTGAAGACCCGAAGTGAAAATTTGTTGTCGACGGCACGATGGGTGGAGCGAGGATGGCGACCAGGCTCTGCTTGGCTGCCCTCATCGCTGCATCGGCGTACTGCGTACAACCATCGCCGGAAGAGAACGACTTGGCCGTGTCAAGTGCCACTGCGGCGCCCTTGCCGGAAGTGAATGTCAGTATGGCCTTGGCCAGCGACTCCCCTGCGGCGCGCATTGTGCACCGGATCAGACTTGACCCAGGCGAGGCCATCACCGGTCTGCAGAAAACTCCGAACTCCGATTACTTCGCTGTGCTCGATTCTGGCGTCGTGATGACCGTGGCCAAAGTGGACAAGTTAGTGGGTGAAGAGGTTCACCTGAGGGTGGGCACGGAGGACGAGGGTGGGCGTGCGCATGTCCACAACATCGTTGTTCACGTGAAGGACCGGTCAGCCATGTTGCGCTTCTTGAGGCACGAATACGTTGGATCTGTCTACGAAAATTTGCCATCCGGCACAGAACTGCAGGGTCTTAACGACCTGCAGGCCATGGGAGACGAGGACCTCCTTTATGACTTGGTGGGAGGAGACTCCGTGTTTGCTGTGTCCTCCTACGCCGGTTTGCCCACCATCGTCACTCTAAGGCCTTTGGATAGGGAGGCGCAGGACTCGTATTTACTCACCCTGCGCGCCCGCACACCAGACGGGGTCGACGCTGCCGAAACTTCCGTCAAGGTGAGAGTGTTGGACGTGAACGACCACGCGCCCGTCTTCACCCAGTCCGTCTTCTACTTCTTCCCTCCAAGAAACACGACCCGGTTCAGCCGAGTGGGTCAGGTGGCCGCACATGACGGAGATGGAGACGCGGTGGTGTTTCGACTCGCCTTCCCCTCCGACACGTTCGCCGTCGTGCCACAAACCGGCGAGATCCTGGTGGTGGAGGCGCCGGATGCGGCCGTTTATGAGCTGGAGTTGGAGGCGTTCGACCGGAGGAAACCGACACGATACTCAAACACGGTGGCCAAGGCTCGTATCGAGTTCACCCGCGACACCCTCTTCATGGGAGACCCAAATGCACTCGAGGACACCAACACCCTTTTCATGGGAGACACAAATGCCCTTGAAGATACCAACACCCTCGACGGCGACGACGGTGAGGTATACCGTGATCACGCCGTAGAGAAGCGCAGTGCGAGTTTGAGTCGCGTGAAACGGGGCCAACTGCGCCATACCAAGGAGATGTCGTTCTCCGAGGCAGACGGAGCCCTGGAGGGAAAGGTGGTGTTCCACTTGGAGAAGGAAATTCAATGGGAGACGTTCAAGATCCGTGACGACAATCCTTGGGTGGGAGTCGACCCAACGGGGGCCGTGAGAGTGAAGAAGAAGTGGGACTACGAGGAACTCGGGCCTGAGAAGACCATCGACTTCTGGGTCACCATCACTAACGACGACAAAAATGGTGAGTTGAATTTCCATTTTCTTTTTGTTTCAGGACGAGAAGTTTTCGATTTCAGAAAGAGAAAGTTTTTATTCAGGTAAAGTTAAATTGTAAATTTCAGTTCGATTAAAGTTTGTGTATTGTTCTCATTATAATGGATTTTCATCAGGTGTGCATGGGATGTTATCTTATAGCTACTTTTATTATACGAATATGTGCATCTATAATACCTGGGGCACACAGTAATCATTATTATTAAGATCGGTTTACATTGCATCCTCCCCTCCCTTTGATGAAGTATCCATTACACCTAGTCACTCCTAGTATGACCATTAAGAAGATATTTTGGTGACAGAACCCGTACAGGGCTGAGGGGCGAAGTTATGTTATACTCTTGACTCGAAGGAACAAAGTACTAATTGATCGACAATAGCACAATAGCTTTATGTTAGTTTAATGTGGATTCCCTCACTTGTGCTATTGTCGATTCATATATTTGGATAGTCCTAATCATTATAGTTGGAAAGCTAATGCCTTAGGTATAATGAAATTAAACTCGGACCGGCACGATACATTAAATCGGTAGTGTTCACAAACTCATAAAAACTTGTTTAAAAAAGGTGCGAGAAAATGTTTTCTACACAAATATGTTTAAAATCGTTTTTATCTTCCATAAAGATTTATGTAACTTGAAAATGTAAATTTGGTTCCACATTGAATTTCATAAAAATATCGAGCTGGATTTTCTTGGATGATCAGACAAAGACATTTGTATTTCCTTGTTTCCAAAATGTTTACAAACACCGTTTGACTTGAATGCTAAGAATGTAAAACAATGCCTTCATGCACGGAAGTTGAAAACTCTAGATTATGAGGAGCGAAACAATTAAGATAAGAAACCTTATCTATTTTGGTGTGTTGAAGCACACTTCAATAAACATTCCGACCGTTTTGTGTTTACTCAAATTATCTTTAATTGATAACTTCGCCAGATTTTATGATGTACACTCCAAAAATTAATCTCGTCACAAATTGCTATCTTTCTTGTGCAAACGTTATCATAATTCCAGCTTTTGTATAGCACCGACATTGTTCAATGAACTCTTTATTGATTCACATATTTAGACATTATTATTACTACCAAGCCAAGTGATGTATATGTAGCCGATATGTTACGCTTTCTTATGGCCGGGGTAAGCTTAGTATTTGAAATTTTAAGGGAACTTGTCACGTTCTTTTTACAACAATATACTGAAATGCAATAGAATCGATACGAATGAGATTTGCTTACATATCTTATTTGCTATCATTAACATCCTAAATATTCTCCCAACAAAATCTTTCATATGAGTTAATGTTTTGTTTAAATAAATAAATAAATATTGGATAACTGATTAACATCCGTAATTGTTATCAAATTTATACGAATCATTCAACGTATTAATCAAGTGAACCTGATCTATGTAACATTACAATTAGGTGACATCACAATGCATTTAGTTATACCGGTCAATATATTTTTCTTCCATTGTATCTTAATATCCTCATGTAACATCACTTATTTTTGTCAAACCAATGAAACGAGCTTAAGTCTTAAGTGTTACTTTTCCAGTGTCTAGGTTGAATTTTATTTGTTTCGATAGTTACAGATTTATTAAATAAATGTTGATATTGCTAAGAATATTTTTATAAATCATGAATTACTGCATTGTTTGACAATAAACGTGAAATTACTTTTTTCATATCTGTTTAATAGGCATCCACTCATGTTTAGTTTGTCGATCAAATTTATAAAAACAAAACTGCGGTGTCAGTTTTATTGTAATTACAAAGTTGAATTTACCAAACAGTTGAATGATTTAAAACTTTAGTAGAAAGATCGTTAAAATAAGACGAAATGAGATGAAGTGATGAAAGCACGTCAAGTGTGCGTTTGATATGAAACAGAAGGATTATTGTGTGTTGTTTATTTTAACAATTCAACTCTTCCTTCACCTTTTCCTTAAATCCTCGAGTCTTTCGTTATAAATATCCTATACCAACTAACCAACATTCTTCTGTAGTTTATACAAAATAATGTTTTAGTTTGTTCCATTTTATTTCCATGTAAACAATTCGTATAATTTTCGTGTCTGATATCTATTATTACAATAAAAAATATTCTAATTATACCGGTTTTATTTTGTGTAACACATTTTTTAAAATTAATTTCGCAATCTCGGTTTTCTAACAGTGTTATACATACATCATAATGACTCTATCTAAATTAATTATCATTATACCGTCAATTTAGTAATTTGTCTAGTCGTGTGAAACGTAATAACGCCATCTATATTTAGCCTTTTAATAGTATGTGCTATACACTCATATAAACTGTAGAATGTTGTTCCTCGTTAGGTCTGGCTCTTGATAGAAATGTATTAAACATTACTCGGTTATAGACTCCACGGCTTCTCCATTAAGGAGAAAGACCTTCTGTTACACAAATTCATAAGCGAGTTCACCTTCCACAATATTTTCTTTGTTCTATGAAAATACTTTCAGTTTGTGTTCACAAATGTTTTCTTATGAATAGTTTGAAAATATTGAAATGTACCGTTGACACAATTGAAATTGAAATAGTGGTTGAAATGATTGAAAATAAAAATAGATTACACAGTACCAACAACCTACGAGATTTGTGACATCTACATAAACATATTTGTTTGGTGTTTTTACAATTTGTTTCATTTAAATTTGATGTCAAAAATACCAACAATGAAATATATTACATCGAAATAATTATATTAGTTTATATATAAATTATATATGATTGTTTCTTGAAACTTCTATGAAATATCATACTGCTTTTTTCCTTTATATCTTTACTTCTTTAGTAATTAATTGAAAGATTTTCTTAGGCTTTATCAAATCACATTGTTTTATAATACCTTTAAACGCTTTGAACATTGAATTGCTGCCTATGCATCGTCCAAAAGGTGTTTGAAGAAGCTGTACAAGTTGACGCTAATTGAAGGAATAGAAACATTATCCGTTTAAGTACATTCATTTGAAATAACATTAGAAAATATTTTTCTACTTCCTCACGTGTCCAATAAAAATTCGTAAGTTTCTCAAAAAAATGATGGAGGAAAGTACGTTCATAAATTCTTACTGTGAAGTCGTATTATGTGTGATCATTTTGTTGTTCACTTTGTTGTGACACGACTGGACTGACTAGATTATAAACACACGACTAAATTGACTAGCTTATAAACACACGACTAAATTGACTAGCTTATAAACACACGACTAAATTGACTAGCTTATAAACACACGAATAAACTGACTAGCTTATAAACACATTGAAACGACGTGATTGGAGGTAACTGCAGAAAGAGCAACTAAATCCGAGCCGTAAAGCCCTTTGAAACGCATCACCCCGATTACTGAATGTGAAGGATGAAATTATAAAAAAATAAGTTTCCTTCTAATAAAGAAAATGATTTATCTTCAAATAGTTGTAAAGTTCGAATATGAATTCGTCGGAAACTTAAGCCTAATCCATCTGTGTTCATTAATCTTTATCCGAGTAAGTATGTTTCATGGTTTGTCAATTTACTTTACCACAGACATAATGTCCTTCATGATTTCAAATTCGTCTGTAAGCATTGACGATCTATTAGTTAACATTCTATTATCAGGGCTGCCAAAAAGAAGAAATATAATCAAAACTTGTTTAGTTTGGGAGCATTATCATGATAATTTCAAAGTTTTTATATTTTCTTTCATTATAAACCTAAGGCCTTTAACATTACATAGGATTGATATGCGTCGTTTTTCATCTACTTTTTAGGTGAACGCAAATGTTGGAAATTTTTTGTTTTATGTGAAACTTCTAGATAAATTAATGGTTTCAGATATTTTATGTTACTTGAATGTCTGTTCAGGATGTTTGATATCCTATCTTTAAATTTCTTTATAATTGTCGAAGCTTTCGTTCATAATCATTACGAATCTACCAACACACCAACGTATTTCCACTTGTCATATTCATTACGAATCCACCAGTACATAAACACTTGCAATAATCATTAAGAATTTACCAACATACCAACATATTTCCACTTTTCATAATCATTACGAAGCTACCAATACATCAACACTGGTCATAATCATTACGAATCTAAAAACACATCAACACATTTCCACTTGTCATGTCACAGCGACTGTTTCTAACCAGTGATCTCTATCTGGAACTGTTGAGGGTTGAATACATGGAGGTTCTGTACACCTATCCTCTTGTTACAATACTGAGCTTCGATGCGTTTATGTTTAACGGATGGACAAATCATATAAAAGTAATTTTGATATAGCATTCTTTAATGTAAATGATGTCCAGTATAATCTACTAAGATTGTGTAAAACAGTGAATCCAGTAGTCTTAAATGTGGAGAAATATTTGTCTTGCACAAAATATAACATTGGCTTAAGGCTAGTTGATAAATATAAATAATTATTTGGAATGCTTCCAAGTTTCTGTCATTTTAGTCTATTTCTTATTTTGTAAACAACAATAACACTACCAGATAGCAGCTGTAAGACTCGATTTAAATGTCAAACGCAGTACACTCAACTACTATAAGGCAATGGCAATACATTATTATTGTATGAATCATTTGGCTCTTGGGTTTCTTATCCTGACATTAGCTATCGTATTACAGTTAAGTCCGAGATTTTCCATTACAATGAATCCGTCCCTCACAATGGCACGAACAAACAATACAATTTTCCACAACCTTTGTCAACAATTTATTCTTTGGTTCTGTTAGTCTTTTATTCTAAATGGTAAATTTGTCCGAATTATGACCGATTTCATTACTCGTCCAAGTTCATTGTAAAGGTATCTTTGTTATATAAAATCAAATTTGAGAAGGTGAATTACACTGACAGTAAGTTAGGTTGTTTGTCAATTCATTAAAATTTTCAAGAAAACCAAATAAAATTATAAATAAATAAACCAACCAGAGTTCTAATATAAATCACCAGCTGAGAACCCCCAATCAGAACGAAGTTGAAAAATCAAATTTGTTTATTCACTGGAAGAGTGGTTACTGATGGATAGGATTTGTTAGTTATTCTTTCTTTTCTTGAAGTGTTCTTCCTACTTTTTAATTAGTCAACCTGGCCTAAACAATTCCTTCATTTGATCTATTCTTAGAGTATGGATTAGTAATAATAATATTATTCATTATTTTTATTAATTATTAATTATTATTATAATTATTATAATTATTATAATTATTATAATTATTATAATTATTATTATAATTATTATTATTATTATTATTATAATAATTATTATTATTATTATTATAGTCTTATGGTCCAAGAAAAATATAATTTTGAACATTTGCAATGATGAACGAAAGTCCACACATTTTTCACAATGTTCTTATGCATTTGTTTTATTATCATTGCATTGGCATTTTCTTGTGTTATACATCCAACAAAATTTATTTTGAGAGTAGAAGCAAAATATGTTTACCAAACATTGTTTAATTTACACAAATTAGGTTTCAACTGAAAAGATTTTGTTCAAAAATGTGTTTATTATCCTCACGTGGCTAGGTGTTTGACATTACAATATTCCACCACGAGTGTACATTGTAGACCAATCCCCAAAATGAGTTTTGTATAAATTAAGTCAAAATAAATGAAGGTGGAAAATTTTGAATCTAACCAACCATATCCATGTGAAAAGGCGAATTTTGATAAACTGCATTAATAATAACTCTAATGAATTTAATTAATACTAATAATATCAATGAATTAGGTTACAAATAAAATGACCTGAATAAACAATTAATTTTTATGAAACACTTTTCCTTCTTTGTCTTCATGTTTTTGAATATTCCAAAAGAATGACAACTTACAATCCAACACATGTGAACTGACGTTTTTCAAATAGAAAAATGAGAATAATGAAGTTATTATTTTTTGTTGTAAATTCCATACTGTAAAAATCAATGGTATACTTCCACAGTATGAAATGTACAGCAAAAAATAAGAATTTATGACTTCATTATTCTTATTTTTCTATTTGAAAAATGTCCGATACTTGTGCCACCGATGGTACATCTTTTACGATAATTCCAATAATATAATTTATTATATGATGGATAAATTAATTTCCAACTTGTGATTGTTGATACAATTAATTAAAACTATTTTGAAAGCAAAATGTTTTCTGTTGGTGCATGAAATGTAATAACAATACATCTCCTTTGGGATATGAGAAAACTGTTTTCGAATTTTTATTACAAAAACATTTCATTTAGTTTTTTAAAAAGTAGGCATTATAATACTGATATAAACAATTTTTAAATAGAGTTCAATTTAAAATTTGAAAAGTGAATGAAGGAACATTTGACATTTTGTTTGTAGAGGAAAAATCCAAAAGTTAACCCAATGAAAAATATATATTTTTTTTTGTAAAGGTAGTTTTGTTTGTGTGATAGAACGGGTTGCTATAATATATTTTTCTTTGAATTCATCAAATTTGTTTTTGTTCCCTATCGCTTTTTTTTCTTTCTTGCAAGGTTCGAGTTGATGATTATGTTCACACCTATCATGCACTGCGACGCCATTTTATATATATATATATATATATATATATATATATTATATATTATATTATGCTTTTTGCATGGACGTTATGCATGTAACTTGGATGTAAATTGGATTTACCCAAATATGCAATCAGCGAACCTTGCTATACTGATTGCATATTTGGGTAAAACCAATTTACATTCTTGACCGCTATATATATATGCATATATGTATATGTATGTATTTATGTGTATATTATTTATATATTCATATGTATATATGTATATATTCATATGTATATATTTATATGTATATTTATATTTGTGTGTGTGTGTGTGTATACATACATACATATTTATTTGTATGTATGTTTATAGTAACTGATTTCGATTTTGATTATACCTATAACTTGTTTTGATTGATTGGAAGTATCTTTTTAAAATCAAAGAGAGGTCGTCATTGTTATTACAGCCTCATAAAATTAAAACTTAGAACCAGTTAACCAACATAAAATATATAAAATATTTTATTAGTCTTAGGGGTTTTAAAACAAGTGATATAGTGTACTAATCAGTATTATTGATTTTATAATTGTAGATTCTAATTACTATGTCTTCAGCATTAAAAACTTCTCATTTTGTTATCAAATGTAAGATAATTTTGAGTTAATAAGGTTGTTCCAAGAAATTATTGCATGTGTGATGCATAACAACTTTCTATTAAAAGAAGAAAATAAGTGTGGGTACATTTTTATTTTTCAGTCTTCTCATTTGAGGAGACATCTCATTTAGTTTTAACATATAATAATATTGTGTTGGAAAGTAAGTTTACATAAAACTTTACAATTTACATTGGTTTACATAAAACATTATACGATTAAATAAGTTCAGATAGACTTACATAAAAAACTTTAAGTTTACATAAAACATTATAAATTTACATTGGTTTACATACAACATTATAAGCCTACATTGAACATTATAAGTTTACATAAAACATTTTAAGCTTACATAGGTTGACATAAGTTTACATAGGTTAACATAAGTTTACATAGGCTTAAACAAAAAGTTTAGGTTTACATAAAACATTATAAGTTTACGAACGTTTATATAAATCATTATAAATAGATAACAAGTGTGTCTAAACATGATTGATCATGTCAGTAATGTAAATATTTAATGATCAAATGAGTGTTTTAATATTTCCAATATTTGATTGCTTAAACTATGTGTTTAAGTAATTAAATTAATTACTTGTAATTATAAAGTAATTTGAATGAAAATGCTGTGAAAAAGTACTCGTTTATATTGCTACAGTCTTTTGAACAAAATTTAATATATGTAAAAAATATTTATTATTTTGTTATAAAATATGAAGTAAATGTAAAAATATATTTTGTTGATACAACAACCGCCCAAGTAGAATTGGCAATGTAAAAACTAAGTTGACTTGGTTATATTAATTCATATTTTATTCGATGTAATTATCTTTCTTCCGTTTTATAGTTTTACTTCTTTTTTATGACGTTTTTTGCTCAATTATCTCTCCTGAGAAGTAATTTGCTATCAATAAAAATATACAAAAAAATAATGTTAGTTTCTTTAATCAACAAAATTGTAACATACTATACAGATGTTTGAAAACAAACATTTTTAAATATTCTTTTTTTTATACAATATAAGTTTTTTTGATCGTTAAGCAGTTAATAATAAACTTTTTATATATGTTCACTGATATTACCTTATGAAATTATAAAAACTAAATAATTAAGTTTATATTTAAACCTTTACACTGTTTTTAGCTCATTGGATTTTGCTTTTGTAATTAATGGTGTTTATATTATTCTTCATTACATTACAAATATAAATAGATATAGTATTCAAGATTATTATGTTCTGAATATAATATAAATGTACCATTGAAATAATATAAACCCAATGGCCATTTTAATGTTTTCACAACGTTAGAACAACGTTGTTTTAAAGAAAATATGACATTTATAGAACGTTGTATTTTGAAATATCTTTGTCATTGGAATCATTTTTGAAGTCAACGTTCTAACAACTTTCCCTACAAATTTTACTTTAAACAACTTCAGTCAAACGTTATATAGACATTTTTAAAACACCGTTGTTCCAAATAACCATTACTTGTCGTTTATGAAACGCCTGCTTATAACTATTCCTTAACAAACCTGTACTCAACTTTCATTAACGTCGCTTATTTAACCTATAGCTGAACACACGTTAAATAATGGTTAGTTGGAAAAAAATTATTTTGAAAATCTTCATACAACTTTGTATTAAGTTGATTAGAGTAAAATGTGTAGGGAAAATTGTTATTACGTTTAAACAACGTTATCAGACGTGCATACAACGTTGACTTCAATGATAATTCCAATGGCAAAGGTGTTGTAATGTTCAACTTTTTAATAACATTTAAATTGGGTTTGTTGCTAACAAACCTCAGTAGAACTCTCAAACAATGGTTGAAACGAAGTTGGTTGGCCACTGTGAAACATACGACATTTGTGTTCATTATAATATTCATCTACGAAAATACTTCTATATATGTTATTTACAACCTGATATCTTTATTAACCTATTTTAATTTGTATTGATAAAGTTTACTGTCAACCATGAAATTAAATGTGTATAAATTTAGCTCCAACTTGTTGATGCATTATCTAACAACACTATATGTTCAAGTAAGATA
>JARUHE010328735.1:0-11017 GCA_031471125.1 Archaeomysis grebnitzkii | reverse complement strand
ATCTGAACACACACACACACACACACACACACACACACACACACACACACACACACCCCCTTATATATTTATATATGTATATGTAATATTTATTTCTGCATCTACCTCGCTTACACCTTAAATAATATAATAATCTTCCCCTTTGCAGCGTTCGCCGAACTGCAAACAGACATGACAGACTTGACGGCGGATTTGGAGACGTCTGGAATCCCTTTCCTCGACCACCGAAGCTACGTCATGAAGGTATTCTTCCCAGGAATTCTGGACCATCCCATTCTGTCGGATCCTAAGGTGAGGTTTAGGATTTGAGGGGAACTCGGAAGTAGTTTTGAATACAATTATAAACTCTCAAAAAATACAATTACAATTTTGATTGGAAGAAAATGTTTTTAGTTTCAGTAAAATAATGCTAAAAACAATGTCGTTCTCATGAAAATAATAAAATTTATTGTACAATCGCAATTTAAAATGTATTTTTCTGTGTTTTTTCCTGCTGATATTAATAGTAATTGTTTTTGTATAATAATAGTAATTATAATGGTATTAGTAACAATAATAACAAGACTAATAATAGAAATAACGATACTAGTATTAGTAACACTAATAATAGAAATAATCATAATAGTATTAGTAACACTAATAATATAAATAATGATACCAGTATTATTAGCATTAATAATAGAATCAATGATACTAGTATTAGTAACACTAATAATAGAAATAAATGATAATAGTATTAGTAATATTAAAAATAGAAGAAATGATAATAGTATTTGCAATATTAATAATAGAAATAATGATAATAGTATTAGTAACACTAATAATAGAAATGATGATAATAGTATTAGTAACACTAATAATAGAAATAATGATAATAGTAATAGTAACAATAATAATAGAAATAATGATACTAGCATTTGTAACACTAAAAATACAAATAATGATAATAGTATTAGTAACATTAATAATATAAATAATGATACTAGTAATAGTAACACTAATAATAGGAATGATGATAATAGTATTAGTAACACTAATAATGGAAATAATGATACCAGTATTAGTAACACTAATAATAGAATCAATGAAAATAGTATTAATAACAATAACAATAGAAATAATGATACTAGTATTAGTAACACTAATAATACAAACAATGATAATAGTATTAGTAACACTAATAATAGAAATAATGATAACAGTATTAGTAACACTAATAATAGAAATAATGATAACAGTATTAGTAACACTAATAATAGAAATAATGATACTAGTATTAGTAAAAATAATAACAACACTAAATAGAAATAATGATAATAGTATTAGTAACACTAATAATAATAATGGTTACTGCAGATTCATGCGAACGGCCACCGGCGAGGGCTGGACAACGCGATGGTGCAATTCGAGCAACTGATCAGCAACCGATACTTTTTACTCGCACTTATCGAGACTCTGGAAAGTCAAAAGACGTTCAACATCAGAGACAAGTGAGTTCGAAAGATGTTTTGGGTTGAACGATATTTTATAAATGTTTACGACGTAATCGCGACCCAACGTTTTCTTGAGCTAGGTCAGCTTTTTTAACTTGATCGAGCCACAAGAAATGTTGATGTAGATCAAGAAAGGCTGATCTAACTCAATAAAAAGTTCAGTTGATAGTGCGACCTTATACGATTGTGTTTGATCTTGTACACTAATTTTAAATCACTAAATATTTATTTGAATATCAAATCTCAAAATTTTCAACATCAGAGTCAAGTCATTGTGAGCTTTGCTTTGTTTCTCTTGTGAAGTTTATTGGTTTGTTAATTTTTAGTTTTACTTGTTAACCCTATAATAGCTATAATAAATATATATAATATATATATATATATATAATATATATATAATATAATATAACTTGTTAACCCTATAATACCTGAACAATATTTGTGATACAGTATCAATAAAATTTACCTTGTAAATAAGATTTGTTGAACATCACTTTCAAGTTCGGATAGTTGTGAAAGATTAACTATATTAATTTGGTTCGGCCGTTTAACTTGTTGGTAGCATAAAAAAAGAATTTACAACATTTTAGTTAAGCAATTTGATACAAATTTAACTAATTAAATTAATGAAATATTTAACCAAAATTAAAAATAAAAACTATACTGACTTAAAATTTTGAAATCTGTAAAAATATAACAAAGAAAAAACAAAAGCCATCCTAAAATTAATAAAAAAAATTCTTACATAATTATAAACACAATATAAGTAAATACTTTAATATAAATGTTTGACTATTTATTACTCTAAAGATTAAAATACATTGAACATTCTATTGAAAATAAGCCTTACAGTATGTGACTTATTCGTCCCTATAGCCACCAGAATATTAATATATTGTCAGCTTAGGCATTCCTTGTATGTGACGTCATAGCTGGAATTTGACTTGAACGTTTTAATAACAGATCCAAAATATCCGGACATTGAAAGGAACCTATTTGATGTTTAATTAAACCATTAACCATGAGAGTAATAATTATACTGCAATATTAATTTTATGAAAACGATGATGATGGTGATGATGATGATAAAATAACAATAATAATAATATCAGAAAATAATTTGTTGTGTTTAACCGTTCACGATAACAATTATTTGCAAGTCAGAGGTTGATTATTGCTATAACTACTAAAATAGTTTGAAGTTAGTACTGAAGTAAATCTTATTTATATTCCTGTCTCTCTTGCAGAGTGAACGTGGCTTCGTTGTTGGTGGTGTCCCTCACCGGACGGATGGAGTACCTCACAGAAATCCTTCGACTTCTCCTCCTGAGGCTCGTGGACAAGAGTGTGGCTACAAAACATCCTCAACTCATGCTGAGGAGGACCGAGAGCGTCGTGGAGAAGATGCTCACTAATTGGATGGCCTTGTGCATGTACAGTTATCTTAAGGTGCGTTTTTTTTTGGTAAACCAGTTTTTTATATACGTTTATGGGAACAGTTTTAACCTTTTGAGGGTTGAGTGAGTGTTTCCTTGAAGACTAAGACGTGTTACGTAAACTTAGGAAAAAGTTTGTTCACCGAAACATGTTTACCATCGGGAATCAAAGGGTTAAGATTGTTTATGTTTGGGTTCCCATATAAAGTGTGGGTGCTCAAAAGCGGTCACCCACCCAAGTATTACTTAACCCAAAGCTGCTTAGCTTCGATGATGCTAATGCCAACACCACACACCTGCTCAGTGCTCACATGTGCAGACGGACGGACATGGCCCAAAGGCCCTCTGGACAGACCTGGTATGGGCTGCAGGCTGGTGATCGGACTTGCTGGGATAGGGCTGGATCCACCTACGTGAGGCCTCCCACCTCAAATTCAATATATATGGGATCAACGGCGACGAGGACGAGACAACGACAAGGAGTGCTCTCAACTTCACATATTTCCAAAATATTTAATTTAATATGTGACCCATTGTTTCTTGATTATATGTCCGGGCCCAACAATGCCTTACAAACCTTCCACATCAAAAAAAATGTATTGAAATTTTTTTTCTTATTTATGTGTTTATGTAAAACAATGTTTTTTATAATTTGTTTTCATTACTGTAAACACTTAGAACAGATGTTTATGCCTAATTGTTTGTTATACACTTGCTATCAATCTGTCAGCTACTGTTTTTCAATCGTGGTTATTCATTCTTCTTACTATAAAACACAAATATTGTTCCTAAGATGTATATTTCTAAAATAAAAACAAAATGATCTCCAACATAAATGTACGACCAAAACTGAAAAATCTTTGCCCTACAAAATGCATAAACTGTAGACTGTAAACTGAAAAAACATTGACCTACAAAATACATAAACTGTAGATTCTACAATTTATGTATTATGTAGACTAATAGTTGTAGACTATTGCTGAAAAAGTATTTAACAAGTTGCCAACTTGAATCTCCAGGACGAGGCGGGACCAGCGTTGTTTCTGCTGTACAAGGCAATCAAGCACCAGGTGGAGAAGGGACCTGTCGACGCCATCACCCACGACGCCAGATACTCTCTGTCGGAGGAGAAGCTGCTCAGAGAACAGGTCGACTGCAGCCCTGTCGTGAGTACTCTTAGTTTTATTCTTTTCATGTACGACTCTTGTACGATTTAATACGACTGTCGTACAATGATATACGATGTTGTCTTCAGTAATACGACATTGATACGATGCGGTACGATTCAGTATGGTTTTGTGCACCACTTTGGCACTTGTAGGTAACATTTGATTCATGTCTCAGTTTTCAATTTTAATATTTATATTTAGTAAAGAAGTCAATGTTTCCCATGCCATTATTGTTCTAGAATTAGTTTCAGATATATTCTTTCTTTTTAGCGAGTTTTAAAATCCACTTGGTTATATGAAGTGAATGTCTATTTTTATCTCCATGTAAGAAATAGGTAGGCCTAAAACTATCAGTTGTAATTTGTGGCAACACAAAATGAAAAATGTTGAATTTTTCCATGCTTGATCATGTCGAATAAGACCTTCGCTCATCTCCTCTGCGAGATTGAGTTCTTTATGGCTTAAAAATTACGATTTTCCGAGATCCCCTCCAACCTAATGCAGGTTTGGTTCGGTTTTAATTTCCCTCCAAATAAATGAATCGTTTTGCACTGCAAGAATTTCGTTCCTGAAATGTGCTAGAAATGTCGACGTCATGGGCATCAATTTTATTTTCGTGTGTGTTGAATCATTAAAAGATTTTTTTTGTTATTATGCTATTTTTTTTTAAATAATTATTATTCCCAAAAGTTTTTGAATCATTAAAAAGTATTTGTTTTTCTTTAGCACATTTATATTAATAAATATATTGTTTATCAAGTTTTTAATATTTTCTTCGCAAGTTCTCCCTTAGTAATAGTTAATAGCTATTCACTGAAATTATCCTAATTTGTTGTTTGTCAACCTTTATACATTTAATGTAGCCTTTCATACAAATTAAAATCCTGTAAATTAATAAAGTCTGCCTTGTGAATATTTTCTCTTTTGTGCAGAATAAAAAATTGGTTTGGCACGTAGTCCAGTGATATTTCAGAGGAAGTATCGATGCGTAATTATTTAATGTCTATGACGTATGAAAGTACTTTGTCTTCCTGTTCCACATTCTCCTTTTATTACATCTTTATGGCCGTCCATAATGTATTGTTAGGCCTACCGATGCAATTGTGTGTGGCGATTTTCGCTGACAAAGTGTGATTTGTCGAGTTTTTGTGCAATTATTTTTATGTGTCTAACCTATTGCGTTAATGTTCTCTGTATTCGATATTAATAACAGTGATATTTTGTTTCTTGAAATATGTATATTGTTTGTTATATATATATATATATATATATATATATATATATATTTTCACTATAAAATAACTATACTATAAGGTACTTTCTTTAACTTGTTTATTTGGAATACATTTTTAATTTAATTGCAAGTTTTTATCTTCGCGGAATATGATTGCTAAAATATTTCTCGATAGTCACTCGAACGTTCAGCTTTATTTGTTGGCCTTTTGCCCTGATATTTTGTGGCTAAATACGAACTAAAATACAATTGAGTTGAAACCCGACCCTTACTGTGTGGGACGAACTCGTGCCTGCGAGTACTGAGCAGTTACTAAGAAAAGCGAATATTTAAAGTTTTTGCAGCAACCCATTTGCGAGTGATTGCCTCAATTTATTGTAAGTCCAACTCAAGTGAGAGAGAAATAGAGAAAAATCTCGCAGCTGATCAGGGAAGTGTTTTGCCAACTTGGTCGGATGGATTCCCAATATCGGCGCTTCCATTTGGACGATTTTTGCATAAGGACTTCATCTCGACCTTCCCTTGAGGCTTCGCTTCGTTGGTAATGCTTCCATCGACGCTTTGACAAAGCGAATTACCTTATTTCCATATTTCCTCTGGTGCCTACAATTATATTTATTGCAGGCACTTTTATTTAGCCTTTTTATTCCCTCTTTGGTTTGCTTGTTTGTTTATTTCACTTTTCTCTTACAGTTGGTGTTGTTTGTTTTTGTGCTATTTGATGTAAAATAAATACTTTGTTTAATTTGATTCAAAGTTCAATAGAAAATAATATATTGGAATCGCAATCCAATAATAAAGTGAAATTACCGTCACCTTAACATATGTTCTCACAAGCGAACACGTTGACAACGGCACCATGGAACCGACGGTTAATCGATGAACAGGCGGAGTCAGGAGATCGTCCCTCGGCTGATGGATGCACTTGTCAGACATCTGTTTGGGCGCAAATCGAGGCATTCTTTACCGCCTCTGTCCCACCAGGAGTGCCAGACTCAGGTGTCCCGACCGGCTGAGGGATGGCATCATCAAGGCACTGCCACATTATTGGCACTCCCGCGCTTTATCGACACAATTTCTCTCCCTGACACAATCGTTCGCGCGCTTCATTATTTCCTATTTTTCTCTGGCGATAATTCGGTTTATTTATTCTTCTCTGTTGCTGCTGTACTTTTATTTGTTTTCTTATTTTCTTTGCTTCTCTATTGTATGTATTGTTATTCTGTTTTGGTTGCTTGTTTTATTGTATGGATTTTGGTCTCTTGATTTTTTTTCTCTTTTATCTGTTAAACTTGTTTGCAATAGTCTCCCATTCTCGTTTGCTGAACTTGAATCTGTTTTCGATACCCATGCATGAATGCATTGTTTATTGTTGTTTTTTAGTTCGTTGTTAATCAATAGTGACCCTGGATAGGTACTAAAAATAACTGTTAGATCAGTCGAGAATTTTTTTTTGTGTTTTTATGGTTTTTTAATTTTTAAACTTTTTACAATAATTAACAATTTATAAACCAAAATAGTTTATTAAAATTATAATGAAATTAGGTGAGAATAAACTTGATTGTTTTGTCATTTCAACGTGCTTCATAAATTAAAGGAACTTTTTCTATTATTTAAATCTGAAATCTCGCGGCAATTTGACGCAGATGACAACACTGTTTTGCTTTTATCATTAATTATGTTTTTGTTCATTGAAATTCGGGATTGAAACCGACTTCAATAGGTTTAAGTCGGCTTATGAAGCCCGGTCCACGCGGTCATTATCTCGTGAAGTGACTTCGACCATTCTTCCCTTCTATTTGCACTTCTGAATTTGATCAACTCGCTTCTCACGTCTGGTCGAGGGTTGATTAACCCATCAGAATCAGGATGGACAATGAGGGATGTTGTTAATACTGACTTTGATGTCATTTTTGCCTTTTTGACAGTACTTGTTTGAAGTTGATTTTGCAGCGTTAGTTATGGTCGTTGGGTTTTCTAAATCTACACCAATGGTTGTTTTAATATTAACATGATTTCTTATGAACAAAAGTTGTCGGATGTTAATGCGAGTTACAAAATAGTTTTTATGCTTTTTGACTTTACCTTCATTTCCTATCTATCCTATTGAAGAAAATAAATATTCGTGGATTCAATGGCGCAACATAAATTCTCAAAAATACATTCAACTAATAAGAGTTCACTTTTCAAGCTACAACCACATTTCCTCACAAATTTGCAGATGTATGAATTAAATGCATCGGAGTGTGATTTGTAGATTAGACTAATGCCAAGATAACTTATCTCAAAAATGACGTTGATGGCTTGTACGAAATCGTCCTTTGAAGAATGTTTGTTTGTTTGTTTATCAATTGTTTTGCTAGCACGTTTGGTCATTTGTTTATTTATTTTTTTTTGTTTTAATTGTTCATTACTCGTTGTGCTGTTTGGTTATTTGTTTATTAATCGATGTGTTTTGTTGTTTAATCGTGCTCAAGGCGAACTAGATGAGATCTACATGTGTGATGATCATAAATAACATGAATTGCATCACCGTCGTTTGTGATGATTAGGTTGCATCATTTATGATGATCTCCTCATCACAATTCGCTCGTGTTTACAGCTCTCATTTGTGCTTTCATTCCAAGCATAACTCACTTTAATGGGGCAGGCGGTGGTCAAAGGAGTTGCTTTTGGTTAGCTTGCAGTACTTAACCAACATTTTTTTGTGTCCAAATTTAGAGAAGTTCGATTTTTTTGTGGAACTAGATACACATATATACTATAAATTTATATGTTTTAAATTTTCTGATACATCAACTCCTATGTTTGGTTTTAATTGAAATACAAAAAAATTATCTTGGGATTCCATAATTTTCACCCCATACAATAAGAATCGTTTGCATTGTCAAATTAAACGTAGTTTGTTCTTTATGGCAACAGTTTGTCAAGCTTTAGATGATGAAATGAAATATTTAACTTTATTTGAGGTCTTCATATTTTTAAATCAAACCGATTTAACATGAATGAATCAACATTATGAACAGCATTGATTAAATATATTTTTTCTAATACTTTTTATTTTACTTTAGTTTTTTTCTTCAAAATTTTGAATAATTATTTTAGTTTTTTTGAAGTCAATGTTTTTGGTAAATCTGAATTTCGGGCAAACCCAATTGTTCGAATTATGACCGACCGAGATTGAATCGTTGGATGTTTGATTGAACATTAATTTCATTAACCCATTTGTAATGGTATTACTGTTTCACAGGTATTATTATTCTCCTTATTATTATTATTGTTATGGCAATTAGTATTATTAATATTATTTTTACTTCTTTTTGCAATTTGAATTTGTTCTGAGGAGTGTAGAACGATTAAAATTTGTTTACATTAACAGCAAATTGAAGCGAAAGTTAAATTTCATTGGCATGTCATCTCGCCTCTCTCTATCTCTCCTTAAGGATTCATTCCTTCTTCTCACCAACTTATTTCTCTTTTTCTTTTCTCTCTTATTTCACTTTTTGTTTTCTCTCTTATGTCTCTCTTGAGTTCATTTTGTGTCATATTAAACCTGGATTTATCCTTCTACTTATTGTATTCACCTCAAAATGTTTAGTTTTACCGTGCATTGTATTTTTAACTTCAACCTAAGCCTAACTTATTATAATTACAAAAACTAACGTTATAATAATACAATCTGCAATAGAATAAGAACAGTATCCTTTGAAAATGGTCGTGCATTACCGACGTGTTCAAAATTTCTAATTTTTAACCCATTTAAGAATTAGGATAAAATTTAAATCCTTTTCAATGCGTTCAATGACAAATTCATCTCTTACAATAAGTTGTATTTTCAATAGTAGCTTCAATGCATTTGGCCTCTCAATGCAATGCTAATTGGTGCATTAGAAAATCCAATTATTATATAATTTATTAGTTCAAACAAAAACCAAAACAACAACAATGGGTTTTTCTGGATTTTCTGGCCACCCCAAAGTTCATTTCGATTAGTCAAGCCAGAAAAAAACTTTCGTGGAAAGTGATTGAATAAATTTCGTTTCAATTACATTTTTCAAAATTATTTTCTGAATCTTTGGTCAAAGTTTTTGGAAGTTCTTTCGATGGGAATAAATATTTGTTTCTTAATTTATGATTTCTTGTTTTGTTTAAATGTATTCTTGATTGTTTTTTTTATTGTTGATCTTTTTTGTAAATTTGTTTTTTGTATTTGTTTCAAATCTTGTAAATTTCATATTGATATTTTCAGGCAATGTCTTCTTAATTATTTTTTTTAATTTCTTTTAAATTTCTTCTTGACTTTTTTATTTATTTAATATCTTACAACTTTCTTATCATTTTCAGGCAATTTATTCTTGATTAATTTTTTTGGTTTATTTAATATCTTGTGTTTTTTTATAATTAATTATTTCTGAGTTTTACTAGTTGATGGTTTTCGGGAAATTTGTTCTTGATTGATTTTTCTTTGTTTGATAAATTGTAATTGGAAAAGTTCTTTAAATTTAATAATTTTACATTCAAGATTGTGAAAAAAAATATTTTTTTTCAATTGGTTAGTTTTTAATAATTTAAGATTTTTTAGCCCATATTTTCATTTTTTGTTTTTATTGTTTTTTTTTTATTATTTATTTAAATTTTATTTGTTTAATTACCCTTTAGTTAATGTTTGTTCATTAGACCTGGAACGTAATTTAATATTAATGCAATGACTCCCAATGTATCTCTATTGTATTCTTCCTTCGATGTAGTATTGATGTTGTATATAAATAAATGCTGAAGGAATATTAATTAATAATTGAAATATTTTGAAAAACAATTTTCATATTTGTTTATTTTATGAAAAAAGTAATTTTTATTATTTTAAAAATATTGCTTTGGTTTATTTCAGCTTTTTAAATTTCTAAAATCAGCAAAAAGGCTTTGGTAGCTGAAATGTTTTAATAAATTTTGACTAAATTTTCAATTTGTACTAACTTTAATTTTTTCAACTTTTTGTTGAACCAAAGCTCACAACTTTTCAAGCTTTTATTTATGGTTACAAAACTTTTATTTGCTTTAATTTATCTGCTTTTAAATATTTTCATGAAAACTATTGAAAAAATGTTATTAGAAAATGTTTCTATGGCCTATTTTTGTAAAGCTATAAATTCTATATTTCAAAGTTATAATTTAGTTTCACCTTTATTTAAATGTCTTCTCACAAGTAGTGCCAGTATAATTCACTTAGAATTTCTCACCCATGATACAGTGAGAATGTATCACCCATGATACATTCGCAGGGTGTCACATATGATACATTACCCAATGTGAATAGAACTTTTCCTGAATGTGACACAACGATGATAAAAACGTGCAACGGGAAAGCGAACAAAAATTAGTCACGGTCGGCTGAGATGCTGGCCTTTCTGGTCTTTATCTTGAGCCAACGTGTGATAGGAAATTTGCTAATCGGGATGCCCGTTTTGCAGGTCATTCACCTGCTTCAAGATGACCCGCACTATGAAAAAATACCCTACCAGACCACCTACAGTGTATGTACCTTTGCACTCTGCCACCTGGCAACTCCACTCTCTCTCTCTCTCTCTCTCTCTCTCTCTCTCTCTCTCTCTCTCTCTCTCTATCTATACCGGACGCTCACTTTCTGACTCTCACTCGACTTTCTCTTTCACTCACTCGACTCTGTCT
>JARUHE010328724.1:0-11017 GCA_031471125.1 Archaeomysis grebnitzkii | reverse complement strand
AACCAGACCCAACGTTGCTTAACTTCGCTGATCATACGGGAAGCGGTGTTTCAACGTGGCCAAGGCCGTTGACATTAAGCTGTTGAGATAACTTACCCCAAAGCTCAGTGGCGATAACAAAACAAAATTATGCTTAAACAATATATTTATAAATTCTGTGTACATATAAATAATATAATACTTTATACAAATATTTTCATCAATAAATATGTTATAAATTGAGGAGAAAAAAAATCCATGAATAAATTCAAAAATACAAAACTAAATGTAATCTTTTCTTAATTGTAAAATCAAAAAATATTTAAAATATATTTGTATAAAATATAATATAAATCATCCCCATCATTTACACAATAAATACTGTTTGAAATTAACACCAAAGAATTTTTTTAAAAATTACAATACGTAATAGTAAAACATATAAGTACATATATAGTATATGAATTCAGAAGTGGCTAATTATTTGTGTGAAAAAAGAAAAGAGAATTGTATAAATTTCTTTATTGTAATTTCATTGAGTGAAAAATATGAATGGTAATAAAAAATAAATTCCAAAGCATGCATTTTAGTTCGTAAGTAAAGTTTGAGCTTCAAGTATTAAGCAATTAAACTTGACAAAAAAGTATTTTTTGTATAAATAAAAAAAAATTGTGGACTTATTTAAATTTTTAAAGACAATTTGAATTAAATTTGTCAATTTTTTAAAGCTATAATTTCTTTAAATAAATAAGTATCCGATGCTGGTAATATTTAGAAAACAAATAAAAATTATTTTTATTTAGTTTTTTAGTTTTATAATTATTGATAAACTTTCGATCACTGGAAATTGTATTAGGTTGCGCAACAGCACTCCCATAAAAACTCATTTGTAATTATTAAGATGTCATATTTGCTAATTTTAAAACTTGAATTATCCTGATCGTGAATATATGGAGAGATGCATTGACATGTCCACCAACTTAAGGTTAATCATAACATGTGTGAAAGATCTGAAATGTGATCAGACTGTAGGTGTGGCTCTACGAGATCAAGAAAAGACAAGACATTCCTTAGAAATTGACATTTAAAAATACAAGCTGTGCAAACTCACAAAGATTGTCAAGATTTTAATGGAATTTAAAAATCACGCCAGGCTCCGATATTATTTTCCGAAAAACTCCATACCAAAACAAACCATTAAAATTATTCTTAACATGGTCGCCAACATTTGTCAACAATCCTTTGATCTTTCAAATAATAATAAAAATATAGAAACCATCACAATATAAGGCAAACTAATCAATGATATAGACAGGTCTACTTTATATATTAAACCAGCACTAGCGCCTTTAAGGCAAACAGCGCTATAAAACAGGACAGCCTTGAGACTATTTAGTGAATGGCAAACAATGGTCAACAAAAGATCGTTTTCGGTACAATGGTTGCGGTCGGATGCAGATGCGAGAATTTGCATCCAAACCTGTGTGGTAAAAATTTTATCAGTAATTTGATTTTTTGGCAGAATGCCAAAATGTATTTTTCTATTTTAAAGTTTACATTTGTTTTCGATCATATTTAAGTTTTTATTTCATATAATTACAACGTTATTTTGGAATAAAACAACTATAAATAAATTATACTCTGGAATGGAAACATGTGCATACAAAAACATCATCCCTGATAATGTTCCTACCACATAGTAAATGATTCACGGATGCAAAGTCAAGAAATCTGCAGGTTTGGATGCAAATTTTCGCACTGCATCTGCATTAGACCGTAACCAATATATTACGACATTCTTACACTAGCAAAAAACTAAACGTGTATACTAGGAAAAGTATTAACACTTAAGAAATAAGTCTTCTGCATTAAAAAAAATATGCACAAATAGTTTTACATTTTTTTGGTTACTAAAAAAATATTTAAAACATAAATTTGTTCGTTATAAAGCTGATTTAATAATCTAAACTGGATATTATAAACAAAATTTCATGACAAAAAACTCTCTGGCATTAGTACGGTAGTCTTAGGATCGCTAAGTCTACATTAAAGGAATAAAGATTAACAAAGAAACAGAAACAAACTTGCAAGATTGAGCCACTATATGCAATGATATGATCGTAATAAGTATCAAGATAATACCAGCACCAGCCAAAACTCCAGCCAAGGAGTATCGAGTAACAAAAATGATGTAGGAATTGAGAGAACTTACATAAATAATACTATCAAGGTAATAATGAGCAATTAAACACACCATCTTCGAATGTTGGAATAAGGACTCCCTAGGTTGTTAAGAACTCCACTTGTATGAATAGTTCATTCTATTCCATCAACTTTAATGAACAGTTTCTTTAAATAAATTTATTCTAATTTATTGAAATCACAAGTAGAAAGCTTGAGCAGTCCGGTCATTTCTCACTTGGTGGAGAGAACATTTTGTTGAAACAACTATTTATTATCGGATATTTTATACAGAACCAGTAGCACTGTTGATGTAAATGAAATTTAAATGCAAAAAAGCTTACCTAACACAAATAATAAAAGAAGGAAATGACTGTGAAGATGAAAAAAGAAGAAGTATAAATCTTGGAGCTACTACTGGTCGAGAGGCCCTTCAGATTCAATCAGTGTTTCAATACCATCAATATTGCTTTGATTTCCATATAGAAGAAATCCTCAATTGATGTCACAATTTTCGACTAAATTTATCAACAAACACTTACATGATGATGACTAGATAATTAAAATACTTAGACAATTTTTAACAAAATTACTTGCACACCAAAGAAAATGTAAAGCTACTTAAGTCATTTATTGATAGTTTATCAAAACAATTGAATGAAGAAGGCTGAAAATGCGGTAAATAAAATACAAGGATGAGTTATTCATGAAAAAAAACGGTTTGATACGAGAACATGTAATTCATGTTTTGATAATCAATGTAAGTTCGAGATAAGCTTTTGATTTGAATTTCCTATCACCGGTAAACTGGAGAAACACCTGAAATGTTTGCTTGAAATATGCTATATGTGAAAACATTTATATTTATATTTATTTAAGTTCAAATAAATCAAATGTCAAAATAACTTTAATTTTGCTATGCATTTTAATTTAAAAATTGAATATGCTGTAATAAAATTTGAACAAAACAAATTAACTGTTTTGAGGTAACATTCAAGAAGATAATTTTTTTTTTAAACTGATATGATACAAAAGATAATTTTAACCGGTCATCTAAACAAGTGATTTATACGAAAAAATAGATTCTTTGCACATGTCGTACAACAAATAGATTGATAATAGCACAAGTGAGGTAAGCTCTATGTTATTACAATGTGGGTTACCTCACTTGTACTTTTGTCGATCCATAATGTAAAACACTTAAGAAATGAAAATTTCTGTAAAATTTGACCCATGAAAACACTTTAAATTTATATGAACAATATTAAACATTCAAGATTAAAGGTGAAACAATTACACGAATTTACACAATATTTTGTATGCTGATGTTTGTTTACGGAACATTGCCACCTAGATATGCTAGTATTAACAATAGATCGACAATAGCAAAAGTGAGGTAAGCTCTGGTATTTGAATGTGGGTTACCTTGCTTGTGTTGTCGTCGATCTAAATACATTACAAGGTCAATAACAGCTTAACCTTCTGCTTAATCGCTCTCTTTACCTCATTTTACATTTTTAAACAACTAGTTCAGCCTTTATTGATGATATTGTTCAATACGCAACGTACCATATATGATACGTTGCGTAGAAGTTGTTTTTAATAAAAATTCCAATGTGATTTACTTCTTATGGAAATATTTTGTCGCACAGTAAAGGATTAACAACTTCACAAATTAATAAACAAAATGTTCATAGTACAGCTCGTTTACATCTATTAAATTAATTAAATTTAGAACACGAAGAAAAGTTTTTTATCTTTGGCCTTTGCAAAAAATATTTTTTTAAATATTTTTCATTAATGTAAGATATTCTACACATTTAAAAAAACTTGTTTTTGGTTCATTAACATTTATATATATACTTGAGTTTTGGTTTATTAACATTTATATGAACTTTTACTAATATTTATATAGACATTAATTAACATTTTAGAAACATTAACTAACATTTATATGACATTGGTATGCATTTAAAATTTGTTTTTAATTGTAACAATAAATTTAAATATTTATCATTTCAATTGCATGTTTTCATACAACTTTTATTGAATGGATACATCTCCTGCCCTCCTAAGATATGGATCGGCAATAGCACAAGTGATGTAACCCACATCCAACCACCAGAGCTTACCTCACTTGCGCTATTGTTAATCCACAGCTGATGTTAAAATAAACCAAGATCGACCATAACCACAAAAAATAGAGAATCTACATCACAGTAGGTATGCAAAAAAATATTTTAGTAATTTGTAGCTTGTGAGCACTTGAAACATTTTGGAATGTGAATGAATGATCATAAAGGCTGAATAGTTCAAAAAACAAGAATCTTACTACAAAAATGTTTATCATTTAAGAGGATATGCTTTGGAGTAACAGAGCAAATGTTGCATTACAATGAACTTGTAATCAGTTGTGCCCTTGATTATCAAACATTTCATTATATAGTCCTTACACTAAAAGAATTATTGTAGAGGTATTAGTTGATACAAAGAGACCTTTACCTTACGTTCATTTACATCGGGTGACAAGCTAGTCAATATGACCATTCTTACTGTTTACCACATAACGAGTTGAAGGAATGGTGTAAACATCTTCCTTGTGATAGAGTGGGAGAAATTATTTTTTATTGAGTTTGAATTGGTCACCCTGAAGCATCAATATAATTATTCTACTTGTGACTAACTCTCTCTAGATTAACATAGTATTATATAAACAGTCAATTATCTTAAATAGATATATTTTACTATAGTTTAACAATTCAACTTTAATATATAGAACTTCAAATATAGAATTAAGAGTAAATATGAGCATGAAACTTATTAAGTTTAGATGGCTGTCCCATAACATGGGATGCTTGAAATAGTATATAAAAATTAAGTACAACATAAAATTGTTTGGTCACAAAATCACGATTGGCTTATTCAATAGTAATACTTAGGAAGAGGTGAAATAGTTACGTATAGACCTCGTGAAAAGTAGACCAAATCTATTACCCATGACTTGCAAAATTTTTGCACCCTGCCCTTCCCATTTACTGTATTCATCTATCACTCTATATTAACTCTTTGAAATAATGTCGGGTTAAAAAATTAAATGGTCTAGTAATATCACAAAAATAATCGACATGATTATCAACAGCATCTATAGAACAAAGTAGATCTCAGTCTTGAAACTCGAGCAAATTTTCAAATCTAAAGCAATCGAAGGTACTGAGCGAAGTTCGAGCTCGAGGCCGTCTTATTCTTCAATCGGATTTATCAAACTGAATCGTCTGAAATAAAAAACAAGAATTAACAAAAAATAATAATTATTCATTTTATTAAAACTAAAATAAGGTTTTAGGTGGAAACACAAAGGCATTTGAATGTCCCATTTATAGTTGCCCCTGCTTCTGAATTACTAACAATTATATAATAAAAACATCGAGAGAGACAGAGCACATGATAGTAGGATTGACTGATTATATAAATGAACGGGCCAATGCCCAGTGCTGCACCCTAAGGAAGGGATTTAGTACGAGAAAGAGTGCAAGAATGAAAAACTGAAAATACTAACTAAGCCCGATTCATCACCCTACGAGTATACAAACACTTTAATCACAGAGAGTGAAACTTAAGTAAGTATAACATAAAGCAATGTAAATTTGATGAAATAATGCTCACAACAGCTCATAAAATTGTCTGATATATATACATATATATATATATATAGATAGATATAACCATGGAGAAGCTATATACACAAAAACATTAAATGATAAATAGATTGAACCTAAATTTTTTCTAAATTTCTTCAAAATTATAAATAAAAAGGCTATTTTAACAGAAACATTTAAAAAGAATACTGAACATGTGTTGAACAATATGGAGGGCTGAGGAGTCAACCCCAAACATAACCAGGTTTGTCCTAATTAAAAGCCCGAGAAGTACCCCTAAAGAATGGGTTTGTTTGAGATTTCTACAAGCTTAATAAACCCCTTAATTAAAAGTTTTTAAGGAACTTTATAAAACCATTCACTAAACTCAAAACTATCATACTGCCAACCTGATAAACTAAATACAAAGGTTTGTTATAAGGTACATACAACACAAGTTTGTGACGATTATATTACAAGCGTTTGTTATAAGGTGCAGACAACATTAATATGACTGTTTGTTATAAGATACATACGACAAAAGTTTATAAAAACTTGGTAAGAACGTTCGTCGGTGAATGATTTTATAAATTTCTTTAAAAATATACAATAATGGTTTTCCCAAGTTCGTAAAGATCTTGAAGCAACCCCATTTTTAGGGGTACATTAAGTTTGGTTGAGATTTTCAATCAAGATAAACTTGGAAACAACTTCTTTTTTTTCAAGGTCATTTATGGGGAGGAAGTATACCAACTCCAATGGAGTTACTATACCGCTTGGCATACTTTACCTCGCATCTCCCCATCATTCCTAATAAACTAATTAAATTTGCAATCAAGAAAATGCACCAATACCTATAAATGGCCTGTAAAAATCTTTGTAAAATAATTTTTGTAGAAAAAGTAAAGAAACAACTTGGAAAAAGTCAATGAACTTTAGTCAAAACAATTAGCATTATAATAGGGATGCCTAATTGAATAAGCTAACTATAGTCTGCGATGCCAAGTACAATTTGCTGGGCATTAAAAAATCCCATCAACTAAAATTAAAAAATTTCAAAAACAAAATTTTATGAAACTATTTCTATGTTCAGCTTATGCAAGAAAAAAACATAAAAATGGTTATACTAACAAAACAACAATCAATAAGATGTGTGAACGTTCTGGGGAAAATACTGCCACACACTGGACTTCAGTTTCTTATTAAGATGTAGAGATTGGTTTGCCCATTGAACAATAAGAGTATAACTATAGCGTGTCAGAAATGAGTGTTTGCTGTGCTTAAGATTTTCATTTGGGTTATTCCAAACACAAAGCTGTCTGAAACAGGCCTGTTTGTGCAATGAAAACTAAAGGTACCCTGTAAATTAATACCATATGTAACCTGCTATTAATTATCATACACTTTACATTTAATTCAGATAGTTTTAACTTTAAGTCAAATTATCTTCTACTTTCCAATGCAAATTTCACATTATCATCACTGCCTAAAAAGTGGACATAACTATGATAATAAAGAAACTCAGAATTGAAGGAAAAACCAGAGATGATGAACTGAAGGAGGAAAGAACTTATAACTGAAAACGAAACATAAAATCTCACCATGAAAAAGAAACATAAAAACTCACCATGATACCACCATTTTGTTTTTTTGGGATTGGCACTACACGTCTTAACGTAATAACTGTTGTCAGGAGGCCTTTTCTGGAATGTTTCGTCAATGTTATTGTTAATGATGATGAGAAACAATTTAAATCTAAAAGACATAAGGCCTCGCCATTTGCAAGGAAAATTTTTTAGCATATAACAGATTATTAAATTGGTTTAATATTTTCTTGGTTATTCTTCGTATTTAAATGGGATCAATTTATTTAGTACCTTTCGTTTGAGAATTCGATTAAAGAAAATCATAACTAATAAATACTAAAGTACTTAACTAAAACACAATGCAAGTATGCAACTGATTATTTAGTTGGTTAATGTAAAACATCAAAGTATATGCAAGTAAGTATATTTATAATTGAAAACTGTACATCTCAAATAATATTTTAGTTAACTTTCACTCCAATATCTTGTGAAAAATGGTATGCCATTATCAATGATTTTTCTCACCTAACCCATTCTCACACAATACAGCTACGTGCACATATCCTATTACAGTAAAACTCCATAAATAGGCACTAGAATGTCTTCCCCTGTTAAGGACGAGTCCCTACTTTAGGAATATGGATTTTGCCATTGTCTGCCATCGCATAAGAGGTTTTCTTTAATGAAATATAATGAAATTAGATCCTTATATTCATTTCCTTTCTCCAAGCTCAGTAAAATTTCCCGTTTATCAATAAGAGTTAATACATTGCGTTTTTCTATATCTATGGCTGCCATGATGGGTAACTTGGTTTAAAAATAAGAACAATGAAAAATTCAGAAGATTTCTATTCTGAAAATATAGAATGGCAGTTCAGTTTTAATGGAGTTTATGTTTTATGAATATTGCATTAGATCTATACTACATATAGTTATCAGAATGACTTTGTTTATGTACATACTTTATATAACAATATATATACAGCTGCAATTGTATCGGACATAAACAAACTTTTTGTAGAGAGTTGATATGAATTATGTATATATATAAACAGCTCAATAGATTGCACTGGCATCAGTTCCTTGCTGAGGAATTGCCCCTAGTTCAGGTGTTCCTTGTTCAGGTATTTTCCCTTCCTTAGGATTACCTTCTTTAGGAGTTTTACTTTAGTTTCCATAAAAAAGGTACATCCTACTGTTCAAGATATCCTATATACAGAGTATATCTATGACAGAAAAACATTAAAAAAAATACTGACTTTGTTTTTGTTTCTCTTTCTTTTTTAAAAATAATTCCGAGGCATGTGAAAGGATGTATAATTGCTTCAAAGTTCTTGTTTTTCGCCATTTCGAAATAAATGGTGGAGAAACTAAACTAACAACTACCCTTTGCATTTCCTTGCATACTGACATTTATCATTATTTTTATAAAAAATGTAATTATATAGCAACGTTTCATTCAAATACTTTGGCTTATCAAGGTTGGGTGTGGGAATTTACCATTTCCAAAAATATAAATTTAAAATTACTTGTTTTTTAATGAAGAGAATGGTATATACCAATGTTGAAGAAAAAACAAAGGGTATAGTTTCCAACTTCATTGTTTGCACAATTTGGCATTGCATAATAAACACAATAGCCTATGAAGCTCTAGTGTGACCTATAAAATCGAGTTTTCCTCTCACTCTAATGATGAACAATATTTTGAATTCCCAAATCAAAAAACAAATTGACCATTAAATTTTTACCGACAAGAAACTTTAATGCACACATATGCCCCCCCCCCCCCTTCCACACACAAACAATTCAGATACTAAAATATCACAAGTCAAAGATATGTAAGACAGACTCATGTCCGATTCACTCCAACCTCTATACTTGTAAGCACGCACACATACACGCAAGCACACGCACAGTTGTTACAACAAAATATTGAAAATTTATGACAAACCTTCTCTTTGCAGGATGACAACATAGAAATTATTGAAAGGCATATTGCCTGGACGGATAGAGCAGGAGACCAATCTTCAGTCAAGATGCTTAGACAGATGTGGCCATTGGAGTAAATATGTGGATGGATTGGAACGTTGTCACCAGTGAAGACAACCTGAAAAAACACAATGAATAAGCAACAGACGATAATTAGATCACCAATAGGACGAGTGAGGCAACCCACATTGAAATAACGTGGATCTTACCTCAGTTTCGCTATTGTCGATGCATATGGAAGTTATGCCAAAGGGTAACATACGATTATTCAGCACAGTCAGAGTAGGTGACCATCACTTGTATCGCTTTTGTCCATCAAAGAATATAATGGAATTTTCCTTTTGTTAAGATTTTAACTTTTATTTCTTTACTAAAAACCTTGACTTTAAAATACAAAACTTTATGCCTACAACTATAAAATTTGACAAATATAAATTATATAACTTTAATTCAAATTTAGGTCTATTGCTGAATGGATTGTTAATATCACAAACTCCCAACTGTTACTTTGCATAAAACAATACAGCTTTGACACTATGTTCAATGAATACTAATCTTGATTTCTCACATCTCGTCCTTCAAAAGTAGAAGAAGAAAAACTCACCTCGGGAGAATCGAAAGGATACTTCGACGTGAACTTGAACTGCAGCTTGAACTTCTCCGTCTCGTACAGCGTGCCTGCCGCACCGTCCATGTGGATCAGCCATCTGAAATAAATAACTCATTAGCCAGAATAAAAAATATTTCCACCAAAAAAGTCTTGTGGCTGATATACAGATCGACAATAGCACAAGTGAGGTAACCCACATTCAAGCAACATAGAACTTATCATACTTGTGCTATTGTCGATCCAATTATGTGATAGGTCTATGTAATTTTTATCTGCAGTAAAAAGAGAAGCCTTAGCATGAAATAAGTTTTTCCTTCTTTGAGAACAAGGAAAACCTTTATAACAATCTATAAAAAAAAAGGGAAAATTGTTTTTACTTGGATGGCGGTATAGGCCTAGTAATGGTCACTTAACCAAACTATTATCAACAAAATCCACCAAGAGAATGATTATACTATACAAAATTTAGAATTATCATCGGATACTCTATATTGGGCATAGTCGAAACGCCTGAGTCTGTGACACAAAAAATGCTAGAAAGAGAAGAGTGGCGCTCCATGGTGGCCAACGTCCAAAAGGATATAGCACTACGGTAAAGTAAGGTAAGTCTATAAAACCACTGAACCTATCATTTTAACGATCTTTGAAACATGTTAGCTGAACATACATTGAAATATGAACACTTTAACACTATTTGGATGTTCAATCACTTATCTCCGTGATAATATTTTATACATTTTTCTTACATCATAATAAACATCATTTTTCGGCACAATTTTAGATAACTTTTTAAACAAAAAAAGTAAGTTTGTTCATAAATGAGCAGGATTAAAATTTAATTTAAAAAAAGATAATATTTACAGAAAAAATAAGCTTATATGGAACCTTCCCTGTAATAATAAAACTATAATATAACAATAACAACATAATAATAACAATAATAATAATAATAATAATAATAATAATAATAATAACAATAACAAAAAAAACTCACTCAGTCAGCTTATTGTTGGAGGTCTCAACATAGACAGTGACGC
>JARUHE010328713.1:0-11017 GCA_031471125.1 Archaeomysis grebnitzkii | reverse complement strand
AGTTTATTTGAAGTTCTACAACAAAGTTTACTTAACATAGTTTGTTTGTATAGACATTTCTACCAATATGCACTATCTTTTTTTCAATTTAATTGAAATTTTCTTTTTTTTATGAAAAACATGTTTGTTTTTTTTCAACTCTGAAAATATTCTTGGTTGAACCTTTTTACCAAGCTCATTTTTTTTTAGTTTGTTTGAAGTTCTACAACAAAGTTTATTTAACATCATTTGTTTGTATAGACATTTCTACCAATACGCACTATCTTTTTTCAACTTGATTTAATTTTTTTGTTTTTATGAAAAATGCATTTTTTTTCAACCTTTTTACCAAGCTCATTTTTGAGTTTATTTGAACTTCTACAACAGTTTTTTTTTACACCGTTTGCATGTATGGGTATGCTAGCCAGTATGCATTAATTATTGTTCAATTTAATTAAATGCTTTTGATATTAATGAAAAAGCAAATTTTTTTGGTTCAAGTTTTTATCAAGCTCAACATATATTTATTTGAAGGCCTCCAACAAATTTTGCTTAACAACATTTGTTTTTATGGGTATTTCAACCAATTTGGACTAATTATTTTTCAATTCAATAGAAATTTGCTTGGTTAAACTATTTTAATAAGGTTATTATTTGTTTATTTCAAGTTATACTGTCTTACAAAATTTGCTTAACAAAGTTTATTTGTATAGGTATTCTAATAGCAGGGTTGGACTGGGCAGCTACCTGGGTACCCACCCAATTACCCACCTGCATTTTTGATTGATGTTTACAATTGACAGGCGTACCAACTGGACTGGTTTTCCCACATCGTGTTATACAAATGTAGGTTGGCTAATAGGTGTTTTTTGCCACCAAAAACCATTTGAGGAGCAAAGTCAGGTTAGGTTTTGTTTGGTGGGTCTCGATTATGCTAAACTTTGCTTGAATACTGGTTTATGGAGAAGCAAAAGAATAGCCTAAGCCTTGTTTGAAAATGTGACGTCATCTGACTGTTAGTACGCCTGTCAGTTGAATGTGCATAATTCTTTGACAAACAACTTATTTTGGCTATTAAATAGAGTTATATTAATCAAAATATGAACATATGGGCATCAATCGAAAGTGCGAGTGTTATAGAATAATTTTTCTAGGAATTTCAAATGAATTTCACTCTGAAGTTTTCATACAAGAACTAGTGGCTGTATTCAACTTTCACTAATATGTTTTTGAACAAATTAGTATATTGTTTTTTGTTTTAAAGCAATAATTATTTTAAAAAAAGAGTTATGAATGATATATCTCAAACAGTTTTCTGTAAAACTTGAATTAATTAAAATAACTCCATTTTTATTGAGTGTTCCGTTAGGAAAAAGCTCTATACAGGTTTTATTTTTCCATCTTTGTTGTCTGCACCTGAAAATCAATTAGTGTTAGAAAAACTTTATTTTAAGAGTTACAAAGAACTTCCATAAAGAAAAGTTGTTTGTCTTGACTTTCCAGCCAATATTGTTATAAACATTTTTTTTTCAAAAATCAACATTTACGGAGTTATAACCAAAAACTACAAAAAAAATTATTGAAGAAAAGTTGTTTATTATGACCATCTAATCAAAATTGCCATGAGTAAACCCACCTTAAAAAAGTTATAGTAAAAAAACAACAAAAGTTGTTTAATAACCATCTAACCAACATTACCAACAATTCTTTTTTCATAAAATAAATATTTATTGAATTATAGCCATGCGAGATTGCAGGTCATCTAGGCTAGTATTTAACAGTTTTAAATAAGTCAGAATCACGTTAGATTGTGTTTGATGAGTTGCTATGTGTCTATTTGTTATATTATACTGAACTGGAAGAATAAAATGTTTCAATGGCATCTATTGTTGCCGGCAGCAAGACCGAAATTCCAACCATTGTCATACATTGTCTACTATTCCCCGTGCTTAATAATAATTCATAAGCTACTAGTTGTTTTTATTCAGACGAGTTTTGGTGTGTGACCTGTCCTACCTCTAGTTTAGTTTTAGTATGGATCTGTCTCAAAAAAGTTTTTTCTTATTGATCTAGTCAACAGGTTGGCAAGATATCGCACTACCTTAATGATCATTAAAAATGCGGGTGTGTTGCCAGGGTATCAATCATTCTAATGCATTTTATTTACTTCTCTTAACCTTTACTTGTTTGTTACTACCTATATTCCTGCTTATTAATAGGTTTTCTGAACCTAGACTCACAAGGTCACCATACCTTGTTCTTTCTTGAAAGACATGGAGTACGAGGTTCTGATGCATACATTAGACTATTCCTTCTGTGCTTATTTTCTTATTGTTCATTTCATTCCTAGTATAATGAAGGCTCTTATGAAGCATTTATCTATATATCCTCTGCTTTTAACATCTCCAACCAAGATATATTCATTGCACTACATCGGCTACTGTAGTTGCATTGCTTGTTTCTTTTCTAGACAGTCTTTTGATAAAATCGTCTTTGGCTGAATAATGAATAGCACTACTAAGATATCAAATATATATTTTTTGAACATATATGGGATTATCAACAAAAACTAAATTACCTTTCGTCTCAAATAACACAAATATTTGTATACTTTTAAACAACATTGTAGTAGAAACATTGAATACATTATCATGGGAGAATAAACAAAGCAATTATTTTATAACTGTTAAGAACATACATACATATGTATGTATGTGTGTGTATGTGTAGAAAAAGAATGAACGATTGTGCACATTAAGAAAGTATTTAAAGTATACCAGTGGTTGGGTCTGCTGTTCAATCTAAATCGATCTGAATTACAGTGCTGTTGCCAGGTATACTTGTGCTCGTAATATACTGTTAATATTTGTAGATTAGAGCAATTTAATGTAATTACGTTTGTTTGAGACAATTGTAATAGGCTTGATTTTTCAAACCATTTTCATATGATTGTAAAATTAGTTTGAAAAATATAGCCTATTGCAATTATTTAAAACAAAGTTGAATACATTGAATAACTCTATGCTAACCATTATTAACTATCTAGGCTAAGATACGAAGAGACACGTTTTAAGAAGGTTAGAAGTAAAATCAATTTATATTGAACAGCAAATGCAACCAGTGGTTGCATTTGATGTTTGATCTTAATAGAGCGTATCTGCAAAAGCTAACACGTTGAGCGTAGGTTAGCTTGCACTGTATGCTAGATTACACTGTATTTAAATTTAATTTGGGGGGAGTCTGGCTTCAGTTCGTACTGAACTAGAAAGTACATTTTGAGTTTTTAAATTTTAAACTCTCGATTGAAATTAACATTGGAAGTTGCTTAATTTGTTTATACCATCGGCGACTGTTGTGATAATTGTGTGCTTTGATCAGTAGCTAATGAATTAAAAAATTAACTTTGTAGGTAAATACTGAGTAAAAACTGTTGTTTTGAAGTTAAATATGTTTTGTGAAAGACCATGAAGATTATTTATGAAATATTCTTAATAGTCATATGGTTCTAACAGTCAAATCTTGTCTGACTAGTCAAAACCAAAAGGTTATTAAGTGACAGGTGTGCCAAAAATGTGTAAGTTAAAAAATATAAAATGATTAGGGCATATATCATTTTATAACTGTAATTAAATACTATTTCACATTTAAAATAGATAGTAAATATATGTCCAGTATTTGTTTATTAAAATAAATATAAAACTTTCGTACATTAAAAAAAAATCTGAGCTGATAAGCAACATCATAAAGTAGATGTCATTTAGTGCCCTGACAGGCTGTTGCCTTACTTTTGACCGTGGACTTGTGTGTCACATTCAAAACTTTGTGGCAATGTGGAAGCATTAGTTTTTTGTTGTTATTTTTGTTGAGCGTGCATAGCGAAGCTCTACATAGGTGTAGCAATTCTAATGTCGTTAGACAATGACTTGAATGCTTATATATCTATACTGTTATTATTTCTTTTCATATAGGCTTGGTTATTGGTTTTAATATATTACTAGGTATTTTTATTTTTTTTATCACTTATCTACATTTTTTCATAAGATTTTTCATTAATGCATCAATGATTTAGGTATGAAGTACACATAAGGTGAATTTTTGATAAAGTGATGTTTTCTCACTTTGTAGCACCATTTTTAGACTTAAAATTATTTTTAACAAAATTGTTTTTTTCATTTTCTGTTTTAATTTATGCATCAATGGATTAGAAATAAAGTACACATAAATAGTCTCTAAAGGTGAATTTTTGATAAAATGATGTTTTCTCACTTTGTACACCATTTTTGATTTGACATTTGTGGAGATCATTTTTTTTAAAGTTACTGAATGAATCATCGCTAGACATTTGAACCGTCCGGTTCGTGGATTATTAGTTTAAATAAATGGTTTTCACTACATGCAAGACATTAGTGACTTAAGTCCTCTGGTATTTATTTATCCTTAATTATCATTTTTTAGATCCATAATGTTATAATTTTTTTTTATAAACAGGTTATGTGGCAGGTCAACTTCATATTGACCCAACTTTTGATTGTATGATTTAATCTTTGATATTTTTGTGTTTCATAATTATTTTTTTCAGGATACCCTGAACTTTTATTTGCTAATCGTAAAGATATCCGAATTGTGGATGTAGAGAATGGACATATAGTTAAACAGTTTATGGGAAAGGTGAGAATTTTATTAACATTGATTTCATAATTAGTTAATTTTAAAACAAATTGTTATGGCAATGTACTTTTTGTGAAAGTTCACTAATATTTTTAGTGAAGTTTTTATTTTCCTGTTTTTCTCAAAATTATATTGCACATTTTTTCATCATTATTTTGAAGAAAAAAACCCTAAAAATTTTACGCTTCATGAAGTGGATTTTTCAAGAAACCATAGTTTATATTTAAAATTTACTTTGCTATAGTAAATGTAGGCTAGTAGATCTATGCTGCTAGTGTCTTCCAATGGATACATGATTTCTTCAGTACAAAAGAGCAATATATTATTTAACTGAATAATTATACAAATAATCTTTTTTACTAGCCACCCATTTATTCATTTTTCAATAAATTTGACTTGTTAGCAGTCATCTTTCAAGAGACCACTTTGGTTTTAGAGAAGTTCAACATATTTGTTTTTATTTTCAGGATGTAAATGATGCAACTGGCGTAGATTATTATTACAAAGGTCAGCTGGTTTGTTGGGCTGATATACACAATGAGTTCATCAAATGCGTGTCCCTAAGTCACAAAAGCGATGGATCTAAAGGGCACAAAGAGGTAATTCTTTAGAATTGAGTTTTCAGGCTGTGACAAACAGCCTCTATACACAACTGTTGGTTGTTGGGGCAGATTTTTTCAGCACTTGAAAAATTCTTGCTAAAATATTTTTTTTATTTTTCTTCTACAGATTTTTTTATTGTACAGGAATGGCTTTATATATAATTCCGAATAGTTTTTTTTTGTAAAGTGAATATTTATTGAAATAATAGGTTTTCAAATCTTGGTTAGGCACAATTTAGGTGAAAGTAAATGTTAGTTTTTGATTTCAGTTTTTTTTTTATTAAACAAAGCTTATAGATAATGAGCTTAATAATAACTTTGCTTAAATAAAAAAATCTAGATGTACTATTTTCTTTAAAAAATGACGTCTTATAGCTCAAATTAACTTGGAAAATATTTCACTATTTTTATAGAGGTGAAAGTAAATGTTGAATTTTTTTTTATAGAAACATACTATTTTTTTCTTGAATAATAATTTTTCTTGAAGGTCAACAATTGTCTATAATTTTTCTCCATAAAAATGATGGTTTTAATGAACCTAAAAATATTTTGCTATTTTTAATAAGTTCAATTAATCTGTAATCTAGGTTTTTGTCTTTTTACTGAAATCATTTGTTACCTCTGGTTGATGGATGTCCTATTATATCCAAAAAAAAATTCATAATTTTTACTCTTGTTACAGCCTTAATTCGTTTACGAATTTCCTCCTACTTGTTAAGAACCAGAATCATTATAATTGTATAAAATATTTATTTGTGTGTAGTTGTTTTTATGTCTGTCCTAGATTTCTTATTTGAATGGATTGTTACCTGAATTTTGATTTGAGAATAATCATTTATAATGAAAGTGTTTTTCTAAATTTGAAGGTCACACTTATAACACGTGATATAATTACTCCCGATGGACTGGCCGTTGATTGGTTGGGCGAAAAACTTTACTGGGCAGATTCTGATACAAACAAGATTGAGGTTGCCGAGTTGTACAAGCGTCATCGGCATCGCACTGTCCTCTTTTGGCAAGACCTCGACCAACCAAGATCCATTGCGCTTGTTCCTGCCGAAGGGTAAGGTTTTAGTTGTCATATCACCATTACTTCATGTCCCATTTGTCTATGGTTTCCTTTATTTATCTTTATTTATTTCAATTCAAATTACAATTCTTTTCAGTAAAAAGGCTTTCATGGAAAAGCTTTATGATTAGTATAAGTGGTATGTGTTTGTTAAAGAGTTTCTTTTGAGCTAGCATGCAAAGGTTTATATAATAGTGGTATTTCAGATGTCGTCTACATTTTTCAAATTCAATTTTCTATAAACTGTATTATTCTTTTTAGACTGATAATGTCCAACCTCTACAAACTACTACTGATTGTTGGGGCGAATGTTTTCAACACTTAAAAAATTTGCTCTAATTTTAAATTTATTCTATTCTTAAAGTTTTTGTAAAATCAATATTTAATTACATAATAGGTTTTCAATTGGGGTTATACAACACTTGTTATATTTTTGGCAAATTTTTTAAAATTTTGCTGATTTTTTTTATTGAGCTTTATATGTAATTCAGAACAATATTGTCAGATAGATTTTTCTCTTAAAATCAATATTTATTGAAAAATATTTCGTCTTTGTTGGCGAATAATAACTTTACTTAAATAAAAAAATTCTATATTTTATATTTTCTTTAAAAGTTACGTTTTATAGCTGAAGTTAACTTAGAAAATATTTCACTATTTTTATAAGAGGTGAAGGTAAATGTTGAAGTTTTTTTTAATTTACAATTTTTTCTTGAATAATAACTTTGCTTAAAAATAAACAAGTTTCTTTAGTTTTTTTTTCTAAAAAAATGATGGTTTAATGAATTTAAAAGTATTTCGCTATTTTTATAAGAGGTGAAGACAAGTGTTAAAGTTTTTTTTATAGGTTCAATTAATCTGTAATCTAGTTTTTTGTCTTTTACTGAAACCATTTGTTACCTCTGGTTGATGGATGCCCTATTATATCCAAAAATAAATTTATATATTTATAACTTGAATTTTTCAGTCCGATCTAAGCAGCGAGACCGATGGCTCCAGTTCATCAGGCAGTGTTGAGATTCAAGATGTGTTTGAAATTGATCCAAATATTGAGGAAATTAGAACTGCACCTCCAAACCTAACTCCAAAGTTCACTGTCACTGATATCTGTTTTCATCCCTCACAGGAAAATCTTGCTGTTGCAACATTGGATGGTGAAGTGACAATGTAAATATTTTTCCTTTATTCAAATTAATGACACTGTCCAAAAAACTATTTTATTATTTTAAAGGTAATGGCAGTTGGTTGAATATTTTTCTTCTATTTTTGTTTTGTTAGGAAAAATAATTGATTCTATATTGTCCTTTTCATGACTTTAAAATTAACTTTGTTATAATAACCAATTTTATGGAGAATGATGTGAAAAAAGTTTAAAGTTATAAATAATTATTTGTACCTTGTGCTGGAATGTTGAATTGATTATCACAGCCATGGGATTTTTGGAGGATGTGCCATATGTGGGCTGCATATCTGGAATGTACACATCACTTGATGTGGGTAGTAATACTAAGGTCGATATGTGAAGCGAGGCAGAGATCAGTTATGTTCAATAAGACCCGTTATATAAAAGCCCCAAATACTATAAATAAGAGTCTACTCCAAAAAAAGTGTTTTTTTATTTATCAGCCCTCACATTTTGAAATTTCATCCTCTTATACATTTTTCTACATTCTATAAACACAAAAAACTACAAAAAGTGAATCATGGTTTGGCATAAGATGATGAAACAATCCAGCTGATATATTTTGCAGTTCTGTTTACAAAAATCTTGTTCAAATTTGAGGGGCCATTTGATATTTCTGATCTTGTTGGTGTGTAAAAAAAATTAAATCCAAAGAAAATTATTTGATCAGAGATGTTACCTCACCTTAGTCATTAAGTGTATTCAGTAGTTATAAAAAGAAAGTAAAAACATTTTTATTTTTTCTAAAGCTTAAGGACAATTTGCTTCAATTTAAAACTTATTTTTCAGATATAACTACACCGAAACCTCTGTACAAGAAGAATTAAATTTTGATCATCATAAGCAGTCGGTGCGAGCAGTCTGTTACAATGAGGATGGCAATTGCATTTATACAATATCCAAGGACAAGTCTATTTCCCTCATAGATATTGAAAGATCAACAGTCAAGTTGCATATGAAATATGCACATGAAGCTCCAATTTTTAGCTTTTGTCCAATAGATGAAAATATCTGCTGTACTGGAGATGATGATGGAATCATAAAAGTTTGGGACTGTCGCAAGAAAGGTTCTATTTTTGATTATAAAGTTAGTGAAGAAACTATCACTTGTTTGATATCGGATGGTAATAAAAAGACTATCGCATGTTCTGTCTATGATGGCTCAATTGCAGGCTTTAACATAAGAAATAGAAAACTTGTTGCCCAATCAGAAATGTACGACAGTGGTTTCAACTCCATGTGCCTGGTTCGATCCAACACCAAATTGGTTGTTGGCTCAGAGGATGGCGCTCTTTATATTTTCAATTGGGGCGAGTTCGGACATTTCTACGACCGGTTCAAGGGACATCCCAAGGAACTTTCTTGCCTTGTACCCATAGGTGATAAAATGATTGTGACAGGGTGTGAAGATGGTGTAATTAGAGCAGTTAATCTATATCCGCATAGATTTGTTGGAATTGTGGGGCAACACAAAAAATCCAGTGTGGAGACCCTGTCTGTTTCTTATGATGGAAAATTCCTCGCTTCTTACGGTGGCATGGATGACGACATTAAGTTTTGGAATATTGAATTTTTAAATGAGTTGGATGTTAGTGATCGAATAAAAGGAAACAAAAAACTTGATTTGGAAAACAATCTTCAATCCTCGAGAAAAAGAAATAAGAATGAATTCTTTGACCACTTTCCAAATGTTGTCGATTCTGACGATGATGATAATGTTGGATCAGAATTATGTCCTAAGGACTGAAGTTTATGTTATCACTCGCCGTTCTGTGATAGAATTGAATCACCCTCTGTGTACCAAAGGGCATCGTTGGTAAACAAAATGTTAAAATGAATTTCAATAAGGGAATTTTTGTGATAATTTTATACTTTTATAGGTTTTGTTTCACACACAATTACAATAATAATGTTGAAATCCTTGTCTATGTTTTTAATATTTTATTTTATTTTTATTAAAAAATTTGATCATATCTGTGATTTCCAGGAGTTATTTTTTTAGACAAAAAGACGCAGTTAAGAGTTTTATTAGCGGGTCTGTTATGTATATAGCAAAAAGCGGGGCATTAGTTCAGTTGTCATAAGAGTGTTTTTCAATAGTAATTATTATGGCAACTGAAATCATACCCCGCAAAAATAGCTGTTGTAATGACCCTGTCATAGTTCTGTAGGCACCAGTCAACAGGACAATGCTTTAGAGCTATGTTTGCCACACGCTCCATAGGAATTACTATTGGAGTAGACAATGTGAAAGCCTAAAGTATTGGCCTGCCAGTCAATTTTGACTTATATTTATATTTGAAGTTTTACAACAAAGATTGTTTAATAATAGTTGCTTTCATGGATTTTCTTAACAATATGGAGTACTTCTTTTTTGATTTAATGGAATATTTTTGAACTTAATGAAAAAACATTTTTTTGTTAACTTGAAAAATTCTTAATTAAAGTTTTTGATTAAGTTCATTCATTGTGAGTTTATTTGAAATCCTACAACAATTTTTATTACACAATAATTATTTGTATGGGCGTTGTCAACAATATGCACTACTTCTTTTTCAATGTAATAAATTCTTTTTTCTATTTTAATGAAAACAATTTGTCTTTGTTAACTTTAAAACATTTATTGATTAAAGCTCATTGTGATTTTATTTGAAGTTGTACAATAAAAATTGTTTAACAATACTCACTGCTCATTTTGTGAGATTTTTTATGTCTCCACTGTAAAGTTGTGAAGCTATATTTCAATGCTATTATTACTTCTTGATACTCATCACAAAATTAATCATTTGTCATCAATTGCATTTTAAAAGTAGAATTTAAAATTCAATGGTATGTTGACATAAGTGTTGTTGAGCTAGAATGTATGCTAGAAATGTTGATGAAAGCTTTTATAGGAACCAAGACAAGACAAAATGCTGTTTTAATCTTATCTTAAATAGTTGAAGATTTGTAAAATTAAGATCATTAATAATCAAAAGACCTATAGCATTCCCACTGCTACATAAAATGCTTGATTTTTGTACTTGAGATTTTGTAGAGAAAATAAATAATAAAGGAAACATGTACAAAATATGAGGCCTTAAAAAAATCCAATTGTTTTGTGAATAAGAATTTCGTTAGATAATATAATCTTGAAATATTTTTGTGTATATCATATTATTTTCCATCATTATTGAAACTATGATACCATATCACTGAGCTCTAAAATAAGTTTTATTGATAACTTTAAAAAATAAATTTTAATTTCGTAAGAATTTTTCAAATGAAAATGTTCAACCCTTGCTTCAAACAGTGTTTAACAAATAAGTACATTGAAGAGTATATTAATTGATAATGATTTAGAGCAACGGCCTTGGCCGCGTTGAAACACCGCTTCCCATATGATCAGCAAAGTTAAGCAATGTTGGGGCTGGTTAGTACTTGGATGGGTGACCGTCTAGGAACACCAGATGCTGTTGGCGACAGCGCTCTTTGTCATTGTAGCTAATGTGCTGTATAATATTCTATAATAAAAAA